>CABFVZ010005381.1:15668-32125 GCA_902151445.1 Timema monikensis | reverse complement strand
ATAATACTAATAATATGTTTTATCTGTTCTTTGTTTCAGAACTTCGCGAAATTGACAACTCGTCCTGAATTTTTGCGAACCACACGGTGTTACCAATTGGTCGGTACGTGTTGGAACTTGCTCTCGTGCTCCACTTCAGGGAGCATCAGAGCATGCCCCTTGTCTGTCTGTCTAACATAATAGTTGGGCAAAGTTGGGAAGCGGTGGAAACCTAAGGGTATCAACGCAAGCCGTGCCTCACCCCAGCCTGGTAATAGTGGTTCTGGGCTGGCTCACAAAGCCAAGGGGAAGATCCCTCCCATCATCTTGTGTTATGTGGAGGACTACTCCATGCTGGCGAGGGAGTAGATGATGGGGCGCCTTAAAACAGCGCTCTGATTTGTTGAATTTGGTCACGTGACCACGCCCCTACACTCTGATTGGCTGTTGGTTTTCACCCTTCCCCTCTTCCTGACCCCCTTCCAAGTGTTCCAAACATGTTTATTCTAGTCTCATTTTTTATTTGTGCTCATTGGTTATTTATGTATTCTCATTGTTTTTCTATGTATGCCCATTGGTTATTTATTCAGTGGTTTATTTATATCTAGGTAGGATTGGGATGGGGTGTTGGAGTTTTTTATTTATTTATTGGCTTCCATTCCACAGTGCCGGGCGCTCCTCCTTTGGCATCGCTAGTTAACGCTGGGATTATCTTCTCTGGCTGGTAGTTTAGCTAAGAGTGTGACCGCCGAGCAGTTGACAGCATATCACGACCGTAAGGCCCCATTCACTTTTCCTTCACTCCTTACTCTCCTTACATCGCCACGGCACAGAACGAGCTAAGTTACACGGACTGCTCCCTCTCACAAGACTTTGTTGGACTGCCTTTCACTTCACTCCTCTCTCCTCACTTCGTCATACCCCTTTCTTTGTAAGGTTGTCAGATGTCACAACAGTAACTTGTTATAAATTTCTAAAGAGGGTGGCAACGACCTTGTGAAGCGTCATGAACCCGAAAGACCGCTTGGTACATCGGTCATGGCCTTCTAAAGGTCACATGTTCAGATGTGCTTTCCCCCCAGCCACAAGGCCACTTGGTGCTTCGGTCGTGGCCTTCTGAAGGTCACAGGTTCAGATATGCTTTCTAAACCCCCACTCTGGGACCAATAATTCGATTTTCCCTCGGCTAGGAGCCTGAAATTTAGACGGCGTGCACACGGGGATTCAAACTTCGATATCTTGAGCACAACTAATGTCTGTTAGAACAACCAACTTCCTGAACCCCACCATTTTTCCGGCCAACCAGTTAGAATATGTACCCGCATTTGCTTCAAACATCACTCACTCATTCAAAGGCTGTCTAGTGACTCCTTAGACCATGAGACCATCGATACAGGTATAAAATGCATTGTGACGGTAGATTGCTACACAAGGATCGGCCTCAGTACACACGCACGACAAGGATTCGAACTAAGCTCTACAGGCAAGCGTAAGATAACATCTGATTTAGACCAGGTGAAATGTGTAACCGCATTTGCCAGGGTTTGAAATGTGAAGTAATTAGCGTTTGTTACCCTCTAAGGGACTTGAACCCCTTTCTCCTTATGTCACAGGGCGATATGTGTACCCACATTGGTGCGTCATTGACAACTGAGCACGAGGGCGGAATCGAACCCTCCAACACCATCTGGATATCTTTAACTGAATGAGAGAAACAGAATAATAAAATTAGTTATGTAGCATCATTTTTGTTGGGTTGAAATGTGAGAACAGCCAAAACTATTATTTATGTCCTCTCCTGCTATATATCATTGAAACCTGGACACGGTATTCGAACCCAGGACTTTTGGCGCAAAAATATAGGGTTTGTATTTATAAAAGTAAATAGAATTTGTCGACCTTGCAGAAATTCGAACCACTACCCTCTTCCGTTACAAGGGTAGACGTGTACCCATATTTTCACTGTTGGAAAATAAACACGACTGATGGTCCATCAAAGATCCCTCTATACAGCACCGGAGAAAGACTTCCGTCCTCGGAGGGATAGCTGTAAATAGCTCGGGCACGTGCAATCACCGATACGAAAAAAATATATATTGACCAATGAGAAGCCAACACCTTTACATGAAGCACACCCCATGGAAGCGACTATAAATAGACATTGAAATAATTATATTCGGCCATTATAATTAATAATTTCGGCTAGTAAACATATGGAGTTCCAACGCGCTGGAAAATTGGCTAGATTCAGGCATGTTTAAAACGTGTTGTATATTTTAATGTTTACAATTTTGTTTATTACGTCTTTGGTGTACAGTGGCATTTGTTCCTTTGACATACTTTCAACAAAACCCGCCCCCTCCACCAGCAGCGTCAGTAGTACCGGGTAGCCCGGATCCTTTAGCTCTTTTTAGCGAGGACGGAATTTGCCTGGTAAATGGCAACTGGTCCATGGGTAATTAGCGTCCTGCTATAGATTTTATAGAATTGTATTTATTTAATTTCAGAATATTGGGATACGTACGAGCTGGACACTGGTCTGAAGGAGCAAGTAGTGCCCACACGGGATTTAACAATGTGTATGTGGGCGCCGCCTTTTTAAAGCGGCGAAGTGATGGGCCTTGTACCGATGCACCTCCTAGAAGAAGTTAGTGCTCTGCACGGCGCCGCCATCGTCCTCACACCATCGTTAGTCTTCAGCCCCAAGGATCCTACCAGCGCTAGCGGAAGTTCGCTTCCTAATGTTTGGGGTGAATTGGATGCGATAAACCGGCTGCTATGTAAGTCTTTCATTATATATTTTAGCTGTCTACGAGTAACTATACTATACCCACTAGGTGGGAAATAGCTTAATACGCAAGAGTTATCCACGTCCTCTCTTCCCCCAAACCACCTTTGTTTCGCCAGCATTCCAAAACCTTTTGAAAACTGACCGTTTCGAGAATAATAGTTACTTATATTCATTGTATAGAAGGTTATTATTAAAAACATGAAAATAGAGAGAAAATTATAATTGTCGCTTTAGCCGTGTTTGCAAGGTGTTGGATCAAATTCAACCACCACCTTAGCATGTCTGTATACTAAATTATTGGTCCCGGGTTCGATTCCTGACATGGCTCAAAAATGTTGGTCTGATAAATTAACAGACAGCGGGCTGGATTTGTGATTGTCCTAGTCTTTAAGTTATTCGTATTTTATGAATGAAAAAGTGACCACGAGATTTAGGCTTGTAAACGATAACGGATTTTAATTAAATAATAATATTCAATGAAAAAATGGCTTTATTTAATTCTAAAACAAAATTATTTCTATCAATAGAAAACTTAATTTTTATCATTAAAAATTACCACTCTAACATCAATATATATTTTTATCAATTTGTGTAAAGACACAATATTTTATTTAAAGCTATATTTCTTCAATCATTAGCGGGGTGTCGTAAACTTGCTTACTTATCGAAATAACAGATGGCATTGCAAGTCACTTTAGGGCCGGAAACAATTTGTAGGTAAACTTTGTTACTTAAAGAAATAACAGATGGCATTGCAATTCAATTTAGAGGTGAAAAAATATGTTGCGCATTACTGGTCAATTATATGCTTTTAAAATGAGGGCAGGTTAAATCTAGTGTTACAATCTGTTTAAGTACATAGTGGCCTAATAATTAACAGGGGAAATTATATTGTTGCTTTAGCCGATTATTAAAGAGAGAGAAAATCCTATATATTTGTTTACTGAGCCAAGGCTCCCGAGCTTGATTCCCTGGCACATGTGAAAGTGTAGGTTACCTTTCTTGTGATAAATTAACTGCCCTGGACTATTTTGCATGTGTTCTAGGTTCAAGTGTATTTATTACAAACACTTTGAGAATGTTGGTATAAGTTAAAACAATAATGTTAAGGAAATATTTTAACATATTATATTAATACCGAAAGTAGGTTGAGATTGAAAATTATTATATATTTTGTGGTATCATTTTAAAGAGAAAAAAAATGTTAGTTTACATAAATGTGTTTGTAAATTTTTTATTTAAAGTCTTTACTTTGACACGTGCTTTTGTGTTATAGTTCAAATGGAGGGTGGGAATAGCAGATCCATCCTCCCGCAACCACCGGCTGTGAGAACCCTTCATCCCGCCGCAGGAGCACCGCCACCGAGACAGGGAGACGGTGCTCAGGACCAGGCTGCGGTGAGGCAGACGGGGTCCACGGTCCTCCCGCAAATAGTGGTGGCTGCGAAAGCGGGACCAATTTTGGTGCCACAATCGGGAATTAGTGGCCCAGTAAACTCTTCGAATCGTCGAGGAAAGAATTAGACAATTGAAGCGTTTATTTATAGCCTACTGGTAGAGAAGTTACTGTACATCTTGTTTCTCCAGCAAGCGATCGTGACGCATTAGGCTGGCTTGAAGAACATATTACTAATTTTCTCCATAGGCTGCAGGATCATGGTGTCACTGACGATGATCATGTAGGTTTAATTTTGAACAGCACGGGCTCGACGTTGAGTCATGTATTCGTCTCTTTTAGGAGATCGTATCAGTTAGAAGATCTAACCGTGATTGATAACGTAATTCGCGTGTTGCAAAGTAATAGCTTGTTCTTAAATACGGCACCAATGTACGTTAAACTCAGACATTTTTAGGAGCCTCATGGAAGTGCACGTCATTGTGATAAGCTATCCCCTGCAAGCACATATTGTCGTAATAACAAAGGGATCATTACGATTCAAAATGGCGACGATAAACTTTGTCTTTCCCGTGCATTGGTTGTCTCCAAGGTTGTTTGTGACGTTAAAAGAGAATCAGGATGCATGGATGTGAGCACCTTTAGACAAATCAAAATGGGCCACCCTTTTCAAAAACTCAAAGCAGAGGAACTATGCCGTGATGCCCGTGTGAATCTTGTGAAAGCGGGTGGTGGAATAACTGGATTGAAACAATTTCAAACATACCTCTCCGAATACAAAATCACAGTGTTCAGGGAACATCGGGAGAGGCAGGTCCTATATGATGGTCCTAATCCTCCCGATTATTCCTTTAATGGCTACCTTGATTTGTATTTTCACGATGATAAGCAAAATCATTTTGATGTCATAACATATTTGACAGCCGGTCTCTGCTGATGTTGATTATGCTGACACTTCTCTTAATATAAATATAGAAGAAACAGAAAACGATTTAATGAACCCCATCGATAGTTAACACTAAATTTATCAGACAGAGGAAGGTAATGCTTGAAAAGACGAAGAAGAGTAAATAATATCAGAGGTTGAAGACTATGAAGAGGAAGAAGTGACAGATATTGAAGACAATGACGAGGAAGAGTCATAATTACTGTGTGAATAATGAATTTTTTCAAAACATGGATTAATCCTACCAGAAAAACCTTATATAGTAAAAATGTGCCATGTATTCTTGATGGTGGCGGGGAAACGAGTGCATTCCTGTTATTCTGCTGAGTTGATGTTTTGTGGGCCATATAACGTGAAAACGGTTGCCCGTATGTGAAAAATGTATGAGACCTTTTTCGTAGAGTATTTCGATTTTATACTTTTGATATTAATAATAATTGTCATCCGACCAATAGAAAGAGAGATATCTATGAAAAACAATTTTTCTGACCTTTGAACGTGAATATCTTTCGAAACAAACATGATTTTGGTGGGGACTTTTTGTACGTTACAAAGCCTAGATAAAGATGTGTGCAAAAATTCACCTTGGTGGGAATTATTCCGCAGACAAGTGATTAAATTATTGACCTATAAAGATACACATTAAAATATAAAAATCCATTGAATGTCTGTATATTTTTAAATAGGCACCGTGTTAAGATGCGCTAGTAAAACGCATGGGACACCCATGTGGCGAAATTTTGAAACTCAAAAGTGAAACAGTTCAATCTCGTTGAAATATGACAATACTGGAAAAAATGATTAATAAATACGGTTTCCAAAACGTTAATCCTGGCTATAGCTCCGAATACTTTTAGAAAGGGTTTAGCTTTATTTAAAGAGAAACATATAATTAATTTGACCGAACTTCCAGATGAGAATTCAACTTTTTTAACATGATGCTTGATACGGCTCTTATCCATAACTAAACTTAATTTCCTTCCCATAAGCTAAGTTTAAATAAATTGCACAAATTTAAAAAGTCTTTAAAATATTATAATTTTAGTAGCCTAGGTATTATTTAATTCTATGTATCCTTGTGAGTGTAGTAATAATGTTAAATAAAATTACTTGATATGTTTAATAAAAACTGTCAGGACTATAATGGAAACACGCTGGGATTCTTTTTATTTCTGTCTGATTATTATGGATTTTATTATTTATAGCATTCAAACACACACAAAAAGATGTGGGTTTACGAAAGTAACAAAACAAATATCGCCAAAAAATTCTAGGCTGAAATAAAAATTATTTGAAAACTCATCTAATTGTACTTTCGACTCATACTCTACTCTATTAGGCCATCCACTTCAATTCCTTCTAACAAAATTATTTTAAAAATAGTAGTTGATCAATTTTTTTTATTGGCGGATGTGGAGCTATGGACCCACAACCCCCACAACTATGGAAAGTAGGGTGGGGGGGGTAAGGTTTGGAGGATTTGGGGGCGCTATGTTAGGAGGGATTTATGGGCACTAGCTTTTAGAAGAGACAAGAAAAGATTAAATGGACCATCTAATTTTTTCTCACAGTGAGGACTAACGTTATTAATATGTTATTGCATATGCAGTTATTATTGTATAATATGTAGAAGGTATTCATTTTATCTAGCTTTCAAAGCATTTTATATATTTTTTTGTAAAGGCCTATGCTATGGTATTTTATAGATGCTATGTAAATATAATGCAAACTTAATTTTATTGTTAGTTTTGATTTTACATATTCCAGACATGTATTTCAATCCAATCTTTTGTTTTCTTCAATAAGTAGCTATATTTAAAAATAAATGGTACGTCACATTTCTACTAACTTTTACATATAGTGTACGGTATTACAGCGTAACACAAAATGTTCAAACATATGTTTTTAGTGATTTCCCAGTAAATTTCCCAGCAAAAAAAAAATATTATCTTGTAATACCAATAAACAATCTTCATATATAAATTTTAAACCAAATAATTCAAACCCTTTTTAACTTTACCAAATACTCATTTTTTAAGAAAATTGATATAGCCATTTCTATACAAATATTATAAAGAGGAAATATTTGATGTTTTGTTTTTTTGTTTTTTGTTTGTAATGGATAAACTCAAAAACTACTGGCCCGATTTTAAAAATTCTTTCACCAATATAAAGCTACATTATCCGCGAGTAACATAGGCTATATTTTATTTTGAAAATCCTTTCAATATACCCAAACCACTGTAAGACACTTCTTTCACATTGACTTATTGGATTCCCTTTCAAACCACACTTCTTCACACATTCAATACTGACTTTGTCCTTACAAGTTTTTCCACATACATTTCTTAGCTATCTCATTCCAAACGCATTCACCATGTTCTTGTGTTCCTACTGACAAACACATGCTTCACATCCGTAGAACATCGTTGGTGTTAACACACTTTTATTTACTGCAATTTTGGCCTCTTTGATACTACTTCATTCTTTGCAATTGTCCACATACATCCATCTACTCTCCGAGATGCATTCACTCGTATGTAGATTTCACCATCTATCCTTCCATTTTTACAGATCATTTTAACCAGACAAAAAATCATTCACTTGTTCTAACAGCTTTCCGTTCTAACTAAGTTGACAATCATTTCCTGATCCGTCCTTATAAAATCCAATACATTAGTTTTTGAAACATTTATACCAAAATTCATTCTGTCTGTCACCACATTCAAATGATTTACATCATTATTCAAGTCACTTTGCTTCTGAGCTATTAATACGGCATCATCTGCATATAACCAGGCCCGGATTTACCTATTTGGGGAATTAGCCAATTAGAACTTGGGGTCCTTAGAATGATTATGAATCTTACTTTGATAATTTTATCTAGAGACAATTTTTTTTGTAAACGTTAAGTACTCATGGTGAGTACTGTGAGTTTTGTTATTAACATATTAATTATTAATACTATAGAAACTATTAAACTATACAGTATATTCTATAATGAGTGGATTATAGTACTGTAAATTAATAGTTATTAACATAATAATACTGGACATGATATAATAGACTATTTCAGTGCAGTTGCATTTCATGTTGTCCACTGACTGCAGATAAAATAGTAGTAGTATTAATATTGTAAAGAGAATTTTATTATTTAAAACTTTGTTTTTTGCGATTTCTCAGGTCGCATTTAGTTAATTTTTCAATAGTAATAATTTTATTGTTTTACCTAAGAAATTATTGTCAATAGAACAGTATTGTTTATTTTTCTATCAAAAGTCAAAGGTACCGTCTGTAGATATGTACTAGTTCCGGTTTGCCAAAAGCAAAGTTTGCGCCCTTAGATAAGGAAATTTCTAGATTAGTTTGGGATAAATTTTTACAAACAAACATAAGAATATTGAAATATATTATTAGCACAAAATAAATATGACAAGTCAAAGTGACTTATATGCCAGGCGGGTGGGGGGCCCTGTGCATGGCACATTCGTAACATGCCTTAATTAGGGCCTGCATATAACATCACTCTCACATTCACATTGTCCAGTTGTACAACGACCGCGCATCACAAGCATCCCTCATACACTTAACCATGAACGCATTAAAAAACAACGGCTAGATAACACAAAATTGTCTAACACAATGTTCAATGTCAAACCATTCACTCAAAGCTCAATCCACCCTAACACATGTTTACTTCCATCATACATCACCTTAATTACATTTAATAACCATGTATCCACACCATAATTTCTAAGAGCATTCCATAACATACTCCCATTCACCCGATCGTACGTTTTCTCCAGATCAACAAATGCACAATAAACTTTCTTTATTACTGCCATGCATTTCGCAATCACTTATTGCAGTGCTAATATCTGGTCCATGTAACCTCTACCTAGCATGAAACCACATTGTACTCCCCAAATCTTACCCATAATTATTTCACGCACTATCTATGGCCATAATACCAGATAATATGAGCATATAACATAAAAATTATCAAGTTTGAACAATTTTTTTTTTTCCATCACCATGTCCTACTACCTCCTCAGACTAGACGCATATATGATAAATTACTCTAATGGGGTAGGAATGAGAAGGGAAGCATTTTAGAGGTAATATACCCGCATTTGCAAGTAGAGAGAGTGGGAAAGAATTTAGTAAATTACTACTATGGAATAGGATTAGTGGGTGTAACCCCTTAAAACAGCGGGAAAAGAGCGTAATTGTGCTGATTACGTCATCATGATGTCGAAATCAGGGTATTTTAATATGAGTGACGTCATTGACCTCCGGGTTATTGGGGTGGTTTGTAGGGGTCATTGGGCTGGTTTATTCTTGTCCAAAATTGTTTAATCCTGCCCATTGTGCTCCATTTGGTTATTTAGTGTATATACCATTTGATTGTATGTGTGCAGGCAGCATTGTTTTTTATGTGTGTCCGTGGGGGTAGGGGGGAGGATTTTGGGTGGGAGTTTTTATTTATTGGTGGGGATCGTGGAGTTCCTGGCGTTGGACACTCCCCACGTGACGGCCCATAAAATGTCAACCATTTTGCCCGTGAGCGTGCAGGAGCATCCTCTCTTTATGGCAGTCTAATAGAGAATGTGAACTACTGGCCTAGTCTCCCTGTCGCAAGCCTCTGAATCTATTTTGGTGTCGCAACCATCCCCGTCAATGGGTTTTCCCTGATGACTCATGCCTGGCGCCAGTTTGGTGGTATTTTCAGGTGTTGGAGTGTCCTGACTAATGTGCAGATAGAAATGTAGCATTTGTTGGTATAAAGTCTATTTAGACTTGTTGAGTTTTGAAGGGAGGTTTTTTTTCCATTTCATTGTTCAGCTCGGAGACTACTAGATTTGTGGCTAATACCACTTGTTGGTGGTGTTGCTCGTAACGGTGTAATGTTTCTGGGGACACTAATATCATATTTTTCGTGTTTTCCATTATTTACTTGCTGAATAAGGAACCGAGGACCCCACTGATTAAAGGGGCTAAAAGTAAGGGCAAAAACGCTCCTCCCTTCTGAACGAGTAGTCGTCTCTTCTTCTTCTAGCCCTCTCCTCGTTTGACCAGCTTGCGCAACACCTGCTTGTGAGCACGTAGCTTTGTCTTCTGCGCATTTTTCAGTGGCACCCGCCCTTTTAAAGTGTTGTAGACACACTCGCAAACAGAGTCAATTAGTTTCTTATCAGCCATTTTCAGCAAGGTGACCTGTTGCTACGGGTTTATGAGATGGATCGCATGAAACAGAAGGGCTTGCTTTAACACCTTAGGACTCATGGTTATGAAATGTTCTGTAATCGGGAAGTGTCGGTGTTTTTATATCCTTTACATGGTAGGTACAAGCAGCACCCAACATTTGCATGGGTTTTATATCTGAACCATTCGGGTGTACCTTGCTTGAAATCTAACAATATATACCCTTGGGAATTACCTGTAGTATCAGTGTAGCCCTCCTGTAAAACACGTGGGTTTTCAGGACAGACCTGGCATGCAAAGTGCTGTATCTGAGGTTTATCCATGGAATTTTTAAAAAGCAAGATAAAGTGTGCATTTAATGAAATGTCTCTTTGGACCTTAACCTGGTGAAATATATTTTGTGTAGAGTACATGAGACTAATATTTTTAGGATGACATCCTTTTTTGAAAAGATCGATGACCACCTCGTTGGCTTCACAGCTCAGGTATCCAGGATAATACGCTGTGGAGAGTCATTACAGACGCCATCCAGTTCCGGCAAGCCCTTACAGAATATGGCATGGGGATCGGGCCCATCCTATTTGAATCACGGTGCCATAAATCATAATACCAGTTGATTTGATCAAATTTAACGTCACACATTGTGTCTAAGTGACAGATAAAGTCGGCTACATAATGTGACCTTCCAAAGTTAGAAGGACCACTGATGATGGCCATAAATGGATGTTTCAACTTGTCGATAGTGTTTGAGACTGAGCTTATAGGATAGGAAAGAGGGGTGTTTGGGAGTAGACTTAAAAACACAAATATATCAGTTTTAGAATATTTATTTTTACAAATAAACGTTTTTCAAATAAAAATCACACCATTAAAAGTATACTTGGAATATTTATCTACCCAAATTAAATTTTTTATTTTTATTTTTTACAAATATAGCACACATTATGAAAAATGTTTATGTTTTGGTGTAAAGGAAACAATAATCAATTTCTTGAGCTCGTCGCAGGAATAGTGGACGCAGTACCAAATATCTTGGAGAAATATCAAAGTCCAATTTAAATTTTAAATATATATATACATACAGAAAAATAGTTTCACTTTAAAATATGTTTAAGACAAAACAAATAATCACATTTGAGTAGAATTAAAATATGTACAAAAATAAATATATAAATAAACAACTAATTATATTTGACTAGAAATAATCAGGTAGGTTAAGGTTTGTACTGGTTGATAGAAAAATAAAACAATTATCCCGGGTGCATAAAATAAATCAATAAAAAATATGCGTGATTTATAAAATCCACAAACTGGTTCGAGGGTTGCGAGTTGTGGGACTGTAATGTTTTGTGTTAAGCATTTACAACCTAGAACTCCTCGGCACACGCTCTGGGTAACCCCCCCCCATTTATTAGTTTTTATATTATGCTATGTGTTTTGTTGACATCTGCCCCTTTTGGATGCTACACATCCTTGTAATTGAGGAACATAACCTCATCATTTACATCAATGACACTGTCCACGGGGATGTAAGGATCCGTCAGGTACTTGTGGATGCCCTTATAGTCATTGACAAGGGCTAAGTGTGGTAAATCGGGTTTTTGCCCAAACTTTTCCTATAGTGAATTCAAAAAGAGTTTAGCCAGAGTGTTGAGGCAAGGGTTTTTACAAACATAGCCGAAATCGAGTTTTACTTCTTCTCTTTCCTCATAATTTTGAATACATGCTAACTTCTTCTATTGTGAGGTACACCACTCTGGACATCCGTGGCTTCTGGTTTAATTTTTAGAAAAGTATCGATGTACTCCTAAAACAATCCGCCAGAACGTGTTTGACGATCTTAAACAGATACATTGTACTACCACACTTCGTGTACTGCTTCAACGGTGTAGCCTTTCTCAACGGCATTCCGGATCTTATCGATCACCTATACGCCGGTCAGCCAACGATTTTTCTTGTCATTGTGCTTACATGCGCCTTGGTTCTTCTCTTCTCCGCATTTTCTGCACAAAATGAACATTAACTTGTCGTGCATCTGAGTAGTCAATATGATAGGTTTATCATAATTTATTGAGGCCAGATCCGGACAGAGGTCTCTCCGGGGTTTCTGGGGGGTATGAAATAACCCCCAGGGGAGTGGGAAATAATTTTTGAAAATTAAGCACTGAAATCTGCGTTTTTAGCTATCCTGATACGTGAAAAATGATATCAAACTTAGTTTGATTTATAAGCTTTTTAAATTACAAAATAGGTATTATGGGATTAATAAATTATAATTAAGCCTTTTTAATACACTATCGCTTAAATTCCATGAAATATTTACATACAGTAGATAACATAAGTGTTCATATTATATTCTGAACTTTTCAAGTACTTTATTCATGCTCCAACTTTTGATTACAATGTTCTGGGTCCAGGGACAGGTTCTTCAATTTTCCTTGATTCATACTTTTCAGATGAACTGACCTTCCTCAGAAAAGACTTGTCATTTTTGATGTGGTCGTGGAATTCTGAGCATGTCATAACAGAATTTGCTCTAATATAAAGAAGATATCTTACAACTGACAGAGATAATCTTCCTCTTTCAGCCATCCAAACCGACCACATCATTGAAAAAATACGCTCAGCTGGGGCCGAAGTACCAGGCAGACACATGGCGAATTCTACTATTTTGAAAATATTCACAAAGGAGACATTGCTTCTAGAAAATGCTTAAAATACTTGTTTCCATTTCTCTTGAGTTTTAGGGGTTTCATCTTTTGGTAGGGAATCCCATTCAGGTTTTAGATTTTTCAGAATTGGGATTATTGACGAACGCTCATTAAATAGTTCATCTACATTGATGGAATCCGGAATAACGCTGACTACAGTTAAAGCACTGTCTTCCATCTCATCCCAAGTAGGGTCATGTTGTAGCGTTAACTATTTAAAGAGGTTAGCCTTGTCAACGCTGTTTTCCCAAAGTTTCAAGTAGCTTATCCCAGCTTTGTAAAAACCTTCTACACTTTTCAGAAAGTTTTCTTCCTTCTTATCATCAACGGCTTCTTCATTTTTTAACTTCCTGTGTAACTGCTTTGCTGCAAATGGGATGAAGTTAGTTGTCTTCCTTTCTTATAGTTTGACAGCTAATTCTTCATACACTTGTGTCGCTTCTGTAGCAGTAATGTAATCAGACTCAACTTTAAGAATTGTCATTTGAAACATTTGAAGGCTTCCATGCACAAATGTTAAATAAAGTTCATTTACTGGATTTTCAAAAAATGCAAGTAACGATGCAGGGCAGTTTTCAATTGACAAGAAATACGACTTCAAGGGCTCAAACAAAATCAGTATCCTTTCTACTGCAAGCTTTAAGCTAAAAAATCTTGTGTTTCCATTTGAAAGGATTCTTTTATATTCTACTTCTGCAGATTCACAAAACTCTTTTAATGCGGTCACTCTGACAGTATACTGATAAAAGAATGTATACACTTTGACAACAATCGCCTCAACATCAACGGGCAGGCCATCACAAGCAGTCTGCACTGTGTTGTGCAAAATATGAGCAGAGCATCCAATGCCAAGAATTGGTCTTGACAGAGACTTTTGCAGTTTTCGAAAAACATTTCCTTGTGCATGCCTTTTAACACCACCAAGGTTGGTATTAGAGTTATCAGCACACAGACAAACGACTTTGGCATCAATAGAGAACTTGTTGATACATTTTAAAAGATGTTCTACTAAAATATCAGAGGTTTCACCCGGAAGTTAATAAAAAAAAGTAACAGTTTCACGTTAAAACCTTCATTTTAGTTAAAATAACGAACACATACAAGAGTCAATTTAACCTCTTTTCTGTTTGAACAGTCAATTGTTAGTGTAAGAAAATTTGCATCCTTGAGATATTTGAGCAGTTTATCAAATATGTAAGGAGATATTACATTTACAATAACTGCTTCGGTCTTAGTCCAAGCTCCCGAAAATTTGGGCTCAAAAAGCTTTTTAATAAGTTTGGCAGTGTAATCAGACGTTTTGAAAGAAAGTCCGTGCATTGCGGTATGGTAGGCAAAAGTTTTCTCTTTTACCGCACATTGCAACTCAGCATCTGTGACATCAATGTTTTAAAAAAAAAGTTTTAATACTTGCCGAGGATGCTGCTTGATTAGCCTTCTTGGGTCTCTCACTCTGATTTTCTATGTCGTACCGTCCTCGATGCTCCACCGAAAATTCAGAGTTACACGTCAAACATCTCACGCGGTCATTTCTGTTTTGACACTGTCTCAGAAACTTGTATTCTTCTTTTAGTTTGTCATTAAAAACACACTTGCGCTTTGGCATTTTGCAAAGTTATAACTACCTACATACTAAAATTACAAACTGAACACAAATAGTATCAATACATTAGGACCATTAGGTACACAGCAAACGAGCTATTTTTAAACAAACTGACAAGTGATAAACAATATAAGCAACTGAGAGTCGTCCGCTCTGTGGACTGCGACTGCGAGTTACCTTGAATTGGACGCAGAGACAGAATGTAGTGAGAGCGCAGTGCAGCAGTGTGACGAACCTAAGTTGCGGCGTGGAGTAAAATTCCCCAATTTGGCCACGTTTTTGGTTAATATTAGTAAAATAAATCCGGACGTATGGTAACCCTACAATATGGGCATTAACAAGTCTCGCGGGGATGTCACGGTAGCTTTAGCTATGCCTTTTTCTTGATCTATAGATGGAATATTTGGTTCCAAGTGATTTTTGGGGTGGCGGGTGTAAATTATTGTTAGATTAATCCGTTTAATATGGAATCCGAGAGGATTAATGTATTCATAAACTCTTTCCGGACGAATGGTGGCATCCTTCCACCGCCCCACACTGAAATTCGCTACTCTTTATGGTCTACAAATATTTATTTGTTTAATAGATAAAGTTTGTTAAATCACATACAGACACAAACGATTCATGTTGAGCTAGACTACGGAGGTCGGAGGAGATCGCGGTTCGAATCTCGGCCGGGTGTACTGAGAGAGGTAGTTTGAGTCCATACCTGCACGTGGAAGTTTTTTTTTATGATTTCACCCTATAATATTTTATATATCGGTTGTCACGGGGCTACTGTTTTATTATCACATACAAAATTAACTTTTAGACATGGTCAACAATCTCAAGACCGATTCAATTATACAATGAGGTTTTAAAATAAATCCATGTTAGAACAAAACAATAAAAAAGTATTGTACACAGTAAGGCCAACTGACCAACACAAAATAAACACTCAGCTGAGTTAGGCGATACTATACAACTTATTAAACATGCCTCTTTTTTATTTTTATTTTTTTAATACAGATTCATAAGTCAAGGCGTTTTGGTGGGTGGACATTTCTACCAGACCTTGTAACAATATTTGGCAGACTAGTTCCAAGAGGCACAGTATTCATTTCTGAATTAGGAGACTGAGAAGTTGAGGCTATTATGTCTTCTGGCTTGTTATTAGGAGAGGATGGTGGTGTTACCTTTAATCCTTCAAGTTCACCCATATCATCACCAGAGCTCCTCACTCTATCATGATCTTCACAGTAAATGTCATTACCAGAGTGCCGAGGTCTAATATGAATTGAATTTCGTCTATAAAGTTTTCCTTTTATACACACCAGATATGATCTGTTTTTAAATATCTTAACCACACTGCCTTCTTCCCAAAACCGCAGTTTGTTGTTCCAAATAAAGACATAGGCCTACTGCTCAGGGTTAAAAAAATTGCTCATGGAATCGAGCAGTTTTGTCATAATGTAATGATTGCCCTATTTTCGCAGTCACTGCATCATCACTAATTATTTCTGGCTTCAAGCGGCAATCCTGTACAGGCAGTCTAGAATTGAGGGTGCGACTTTGAAGAAGCTGAGCAGGTGAGTATGGGAGCCCTGCCACTGGGCTATTTCTATAATCCAAAAGAAAAAGTGGAAAGTCTCCACGGTCATATTGCGCCTTTTTTAACATCAATTTGACAATTCCAACCGCTTTCTCAGCAAAACCATTGCTGCGGGGATAGTGAGGACTGGAGGTTACTAATTCAATATTCCATGATTGAGCAAATACTTTGAATTCATATGAGTCAAAAGGTTGGTTGTCAGACATGAATTGTTTGGGAATCCCAAAACGTGCAA
>CABFVZ010005381.1:0-12260 GCA_902151445.1 Timema monikensis | reverse complement strand
CTTCTTCAGGTTTGATGGTAGTTAAGGTTTTATAGAGTCGGACAGCATCTCGTCCTAATAGGTTTTTTAGCCTGGCTATTTGCACGCCCGAAGATTTTGTTCCAGTCTCCGTCGCCTCAAAATATTCTAGAACTTCATCCTGGAATTCATCGAAATTCTTCGCTAAATCTCCGGCAAGATTAAGTGACTTCGGTTTATTAAACTCCATGTTGATGACTGCTTCTTTACAGGACGAGATAGTTGTATCCACAAATTCGAATTACAGACAATCCACTGCAGACACTACCGACTGCGCCATGTTTTATTATCACATACAAAATTAACTTTTAGACATGGTCAACAATCTCAAGACCGATTCAAAAATACAATGAGGTTATAAAATAAACCCATGCTAGAACAAAACAATAAAAAAGTATTGTACACAGTAAGGCCAACTGACCAACACAAAATAAACACTCAGCTGAGTTAGGCGCTACTATACAACTTATTAAACAGCTACAAGTCATCAGGCTCGCAATAGAATCACTTGACAGGGCACTAAGTGTAGTAAAGCCCGAACCGGTAGTAAAGAAAAACACTGTGGAAAAACAACTGATTATATGTAGATTCCAATTTGTTTATACAAAGAGACTTTTATAAAATACAATCCTTTTTCAGCCAACATTTATAAAATAATACTAGAGTATCGGTGATATTTTATAGGTAATAATAGGTTCTGCAGATCACTTGTCTTGACGTATGAATAAGTGAAATTAGATCTAAGGGCTTTTCTTGTTGTTCCTATGAAAATGGGACTGTAGTTCAGCGAGACAGTGCTCAGCTGTCATGTTCATCTCTAGGATTCGGTTCGAATCTCGTTGGGGTGCGGTGGGAATAAATCTAGATATTGAAATTTTCGATCTTGTTTTCTCTCTTGCGTGCCGGGCCGGCCGTCTGTGCTATCCGCATCCGGGTTCGAATCCCGTATCCAGGTGTCGATGATAGAGTAAGCATAAATAATAGCTTTGGCCGTTTTCACATTTCAACTCAGCACAAATGATGCTACATCACTAATTTTATTATTCTGTCTCTCTCTCTCATTTGGTTCTCACGCTTGCCCGAAGAGATTAATTCGAATCCCTGTCGCGCGTGTGTACCTAGGTCGATTTTCCCCCTCATAGTTCATGTCTTGTACCCCTGACGGGTAGTAAGACTCAGTTATAAATACCGATAAGCTTAACTTCGTGGCTATTAGCGGGTTAGGTAGGGGGTATTGAATATAGGTGGACCGTGTCGATCTGCCTTCACACAAATGCAGGTACATTTTATATTTTCCTCGGCCCAGATATTACTTAAAAATTTATGCAGTTATATATTATTTTGTCAAAATATAGTTGCGCTCATTAAATTCTGGTTACTCAATTCAATTACCTAAAATTAATGTAAGAGTTATATATTATTCAGACAAAATATAGTTGCGAACATTAAATTATTTTTTCTGTTATAAGTGGCTTGAGGAATAAAACTATTGTTTTCACTTTATACGTGGGTATCAATCAACCGTCACAATGCATTGTATACTTGCATCGATTGTAACTAGGTCTAAGATGTCACTAAACGGCCTATGACAATGTTATCGACGTTTGATTTTCTCACTACAATCAAATGCGGGGTACACATTCTACCTGGTCTAGAAAAAATCTTGTCAACCAGCAAAACCACCCTTTTTATTCTCACTCGCGCAAATGTGGCGTGCATTCATTGGTATTCCCCAGTCGATATTCACGTGGTCTAAGGCGTCACTACGGTCTATGACGGGGGATTCCCGTACCGAGACCATGCATCTAAGCTCTGGCCAGAGAAAATCGTGAGCAATGGACGGACGCACACCTACTTGATTATTACTTGTTTAATTCTAGTCAAATTGAAACTATCTGGTAAATACTCTTTAAAATTAGTACCGCTGCAACTATTCCATAAATTGATTATTGATTCCTCTACATCTATACTTAAAGGTGTAAGTAAACTTTTCAGTGTGTGAAAATAAATATTTTCGCTTTTTACAGTGAGAGACAAAACTTTATATTTGCCAAAGGTCCCAGGTTTGAATCCCGTGTCAATCAAGAGCTTTGGTTATTTCTGCGGTAAGCTGTTGACCGTAGTTCGAGTTTATACCAAAATATGTCTGTAGCTTCTAGAAACAAATTCTGATAGCGTAGGCATATCGGCCTTGGGGGGTTGTGGGCACATGGTGGAGAGAACAAAATATATAAAGTTATACTTTTGCGCGCATCATTAACGTACAAACTTTATGCTCCATATCTGGACTTTCCGTATAAGGGGCGATGTTGGAATCAATTTCCTGCCAGGTATACGGTTGGTGGAACACCGGGTGCGTGTGACTTACTCGGATAGTTATGGGTGGGGTTTGAATCCCCGCTGAAGTGTATGGTTTCCCTCTTCTGCCTTACTCCTCCCTGTTCAAATCTCAGTCGGCTGAACTAGGGTGTTTTTCTACACTCCCTCCGCGCAAATGCTGGAAACAAGAAATTACAAGTACCAACATATTTGGAACAAGAACCAACAAAATTGAAACATGGGAAAGGGGATCAGGATGGGAGTCAGAAGGAGGGCGTAGGGTAGGGTGGAGGCCGGAGTTCAATTCTTGCTCAGGTGAAACAAGGTGGTTTTCTACACTCCCTCCACGCAAATGCCGGTACACATCTCACCTGGAGCTCGAGGTACGACACCCGTTAAAGAGACCCTTCAACTTCATTATCAGCGCGGTCTATCCTAAATAATAATCCTAGAGGCCAATTTTTGTTCATCGAGAAAATAATTTATGTTTTATTTATTCTAGCCCTCATGTCTTCCTTCTGTCTGTTTCAAACCCTCACATGGAATGTCTAGTATTTTCTTGGTCAAGGTTCTATTCTAGGGCGGGTGGATCGAAGTTGGTTCTCCACACCCTTCGTGAAAATGTGGGTACATTTCCTATTAATACGGATAACTCGCACGATTTGCCATAGAGGGTACGTATCACTCATATAGTTATGCCAGGGGATGTCGTGAGTTCGAATCTTGCTTGGGTAAATAAGGTTGGTTTTCTATTCTCCCTCACTCCACGTAAACGCTTGAACATTTATACCTTACTCCTCCGGTCCATGACGGATACCTACACCCACGCATGTCGATGGACGATTCCGAACAACCAATTTTAGTAGTCTTTTGTGGTAGGGGATAGCGGCCCCTAACTGGGGATTCTGATGCCCATGATTGTGCATAATTAGAGCTGTGTCAATGCTCTTTGGTCGTGACATCACCAGGAAAAAACCCATTACCAACTAGGGGGAGGGGGTTGCGACACATACCTGTCTCAGGGCAGGGGAACCATTTATCACACTCCACCCCAAATGTTCGTCAGGAGAGGTTCATATTGTTTGTTCCGGGAAGTGAAAGGCAGTCCAACAGAGTCTTAGGACAGGGAGCCATTGTTCATTCTACACCACGCTGCCATCAGAATAGCTTCGTGCTCCATGACGAGGGAGGAACGCCCGATGCCGTGGACCGCATGACAATAAATAAATAAAAAACTCCAACGTCCCATTCCAATCCTAATCAATGAATCAAAAAACCCTCTAATTTCAAATTAAAAAGCTATGATTATACTTAAAAAACAAATAAAAAAAGCTAAGAGTATACATAAATTACCAATATACAATAAAATACAAGTACCAACATGTTTGGAACAAGAATCAACATTTCTGGAAAAAAGGTCAGGAGGAAGGGAGGGGTTCAGGAGAAGGGTGAGAGGAGGGGAGGAGGGCGGGAGTAGGGGGAAAACCAACAGCCAATCAGAGAGCGAAGAGGCGTGGTCACGTGACCAATTTCAGCCAATAAGGGAGCTTTACTGATACGCCATCCCAGATACTTTTGCCTACAGCACCAAAGATTGATTTTTTCTATACGATTGAAAATTTAAATCACCCCATTCCCAACCCAATTCTCTGACCCTTGTTTTGTAATTAAAAATTTCAGACGCATCTGGTTATCTGATGTTGTCCCTATACCTATAAGCAAATATTTCACTTTTATACCACAAGGGAAATGTTATATTATATTATATTTGCTTTGAAATTTTTGGAGATGATACCCCTCTTCCTATTTTTCGATCTTTCATTTTGAAATGTAGTTTGTTTTTGTATGTTTGAGGTGAATATTATAGCATTATGACAATTTTAAAACTTTTATCACAATGAGAAGTAGTTTTAATATAGATTTTGGAAATCCCCTCCAAATATTTCATAAACACCTAATCAGAAAATTTAAATATTTGCTAACTATTTGGGTATTTGGCACTACATTCCTGACAATTCTTTATCATCGCAACTAAAACCTTTGTTTTCTATCAACACCCCTCTTCCTATTTCTCAGAGCTCTATTTTAAAATTTAAAATTATTAGATTTTATGATACGGTACAGTTATCTTTCTGCTGAATGTTGTTATATATGTACCACACTAATAAGTAGTTGTTTCAATTAGTTTTGAAGATGTGGAATCCACCCTCCCCCATTTCGCTAACTCCAACTTTGAAATTAAAGTTTTTAGAACTTATTTGAATATCTAGAGTAGTACTTCTGCATGTTTGCCAAGTGATTTATATATTTATAACCCCCACACCCCAATTTACCGGGGAAATATTTTTAGATTTCCCGTATATAAACTTCTCTTGCATGAGGTAAAAAGAGCAAAAAATATTAAAAGTGTAAAAAGGTATAGCTTATCAATTTATTTTTAAAATAAGGTTAAAGAAACGGGTAAAACGGGTAAAAGGAGTAAAACAATTTACAAGGGTAGAAAGTGCAGACATGGCAATAAACCTAAAGAGGATTTTTATTTTAGGTTAGAAAGGTTAAAAAAGTTGTAAAAAGTGCAAATGGGACAGAAAGAGTAAAAAGGGTAATCAAAAGGATTAGAATTGTATACCCCTTTTATTCCATATACCCTTTTCCTTCCGTTTACATACTATAAACTAATTGTGATTTTAACCCTTTTAGTCCTTTTCAAGAATTTAACACTTTTGAAACCTTTTGGGATTTTTAAACTTTTTGCCTTTTTCTCACTTTTACCCCTTTTAACACGTTTGTTATTTTTGCCTTATTTAACTTTTTTCTGCCCTTTTTACACATTTTTCTCTTTTTGCCCTTTTGGTACTTTTAACCTTACCCTTCTTGTCTGATATACCATTTAGCAATTTTTGCAATTTTGGTCCATTTTGTCCTTTTTACCCTTTTTGAGCAATTTTCCTTTTTACTTTATTGCCTATTTTAACATCTTTAACTTTTATATTCCATTTGATAATATTTACTTTTTTCTTTTTTGTCTTTTTGGCACTTTCACCGTTTATATCCATTTTATCACTTTTACCTTTTTTTCCTTATCTACTTATTAAGACATTTTTTGTATTTTTGGAGTTTTCTCTCTTTCCTTTATAGCCCTTTTAATTATGTTATTCCTTTTTATATTGTAACCCATTTTACTTACCCTCTTCATCCTTTTTGAATAGATTAACTTTTTACCCTTTTTGCACTTATTACACCTTTTTACATTAAGCTTTTAAGTTTTTCAATCATTAGATCAACATCCAAATTGTTCAATATATCGAAGCATCAACTTATCTATGCGATTCTGAATAATTGTAGTTTATTCTTGGCCTGAATCAGTTTACAAAAGGCTCATTCACAAGCGGTACTTGTGACAGTTAAAGTCTTAGATAACCTTGTTAAATTGCGAAAATCCATTTTCCATACCAATGGTCTTATACCAGTTTTGAAAGAGCAAGGTTGTTATAAAGTGTAGGCCCTACTAAAATACTCATATATTAAAAAAAACTTATTGCTCCTTCTAATTCCTTAAAACAAAGAAAAAACCTCGATAAAACTGAAATCAGCTACATCAATGTCAAATTTAAACATATTAACTTGTAGCTTTTTTTAAAATCATTCGACAGTACCTTGAAATAAGGAATTGACACATTTATATGAATTTCATTTTTCTTTATTTCAGAAAGTATTTGTTTTCCTAGCTGTCGTCTTAGAATCAAAATACTTGGCTTTGTTTAAATGAGAGGACTTTTAATTAATTTCCTCAAATGTCTGTAAAGTTTTGCTGTAAGTCTCATCGAAGAAAGTGTCATCAAACGCTGTGCTCTATAAATGTTCATAGCAGTCTAGAGATTCAATTGAGATTGTTAAAATTCTTTAATGATCCTGAACAGTGTTGAAGGAACCTTATTTGTGTAGGGGGCTGGAAGAGGGAGAGAGGGCAAGCAAATAATAATTGGGGGGCTTGACTTTCCACCATTCCCTGATAGATGTTTGGAAATTGGATGTCCCTAAAAGCTATTTGGAGTGATCCTCCTCACACTTTATAAATATGGAATTGTTTTTATTAGTAGTTTTCTCCAGTTTTTTTAAAATTCTAATGCTTCTATAAGTTATTTAGAGTGAACCTCCTTCAGCAATTTTTGAAAATTAGAGGCTTTTAGAAGCTATTTTGAGTAGTTCTCGTATTGGATAAAAAAAAATAGATTCCTTTGAAATCTATTTAAAGTTGTTCTCTCCTAGAAATATTTGAAATTTGGATGCTCCTTGAAACAATTTAGAGTGATTTTGACATTATTTTTGTTAGACAACTAGATGCCCCTAGAAGATTTTAAATTGGTCTTCTACAGTAGTTTTTTTAAAAATATTCCATATATTTAGATGCTATTCGGAACTATACTCACATAGACATTTTTAAAATTGGATAATTTTAGAAGCTATTTAGAGTTGTTATTGCCTGATTTTTTTAAAATAATTATTTGCCTCTATAATCTATTTGCATCCATCCCAGAAAATTTTTTAATTCGACACTTCTAGAAACTATTTAGATTGGTCCTCTACCTGGCAGATTAACAAAAAATATTGAAAATCCTTAGAAGCTATTTGTAATTTGATGCAAATTTTTCAGATTCGATTTCGAGAATATCAGAAGGTGTGAAATACATCTAATTTATTCCAGAAGAGGCAACAACTTCCCCTACACCCCACTCCCCACTTTTGCTGTTACTAATTGGAGTGGTCCTTACCTACATTTTCGGAAAGTATACTCTTTAAAAAACTGTTTAGAGAAGTCCTCTTTCAGAATATTTTTTTTAAGTTTTGATTCTCCTAGAAGCTATTTGAAGTATTTCTCCTTCCGGAAATTTTTAAAATGTTGATGCCTCTAGAGTCTAGACGTTAATTCAAAATGTTTTCACCCAGAGTTTTTATTAATTTAGATTTTCTAAAAGCCGTTTCAAGGAGTTTTCCCCCTGAATTGTTTTTAAATCTGGTTGATTCTAGAAGTTATTTAGATTGCCCCTCGCTTAAATTTTTATAGAAAAAAAATCTAAAATCTATTTGGAGGGGTCTTCGCTCGGCAATATTTTTAAAATTGGATCTGCTTGAAAGCTCTTTGAAATGGCCCTCTTTTGGATTTTTTTTAAAGTAGATGCCTCTAGCAGATGTTTGAAGTGATCTTCTACAGACCAATTTTTAAAAATTAAAGGCTTCCAAAAATTATACTATTATTGTGCTTATCGCAAGAAAATTCTTCAAAACTACAACAATCTAAAACTTATCTGGAGTGACCCTTGCCTAGATTTATTTATTTATTTAGATGGCTCTAGAAGCAATTTAGAGTGCTCCTCGACTGAAGTTTTCTTACAGTTACACGACTCTAGAAGCTATTTGGAGTGGTCTTCTCCAGACAATTTTTGAAAATTTAATACAGCTAGAAATCATTTAGAGTTTTATTTAAGGCAATCTTTTAGTTTAATATTCGATATTATCGGGGGATTTGAGATTTATCTAGGAGGGCGTAAATTCTTCCCAGGAGGCTAATTCGTCCCAGGAGCAATGCCATCATTACCCCTTGGTTCCACCACCCCTGACCCTGAGTAGCTTCATGAGAATATATTTACAGTTAGCTTTGATTTATAGAAGCTATTTAAAGTAGTCCACTCCCGATTTTTTTAAATTCCATATCTTTATATTTTATTAGGAGTGATCAAATCGAAAGCTTCTAGAAGTTATTTAGAGCTATTTTAAAAGTGTAATAATAATTATATGCATCCTTCTCACACTAAGTAATTATTTATTACATGTGTGTTTGTGTGTGTGTGTGGCTGCCTCATTGAACACAATATTTGAAGTAACAAAAGGGGGCTTACCTGGATCCTTCTCTAGATACGCCTATGGATAAAAATGGAAGTTTTAAAATGCCTCGATAATCGTAAAAGTGCGACTAAATTAGTTTGTATTTGGAAAAGTCATAGTGACTGAAAAAAAAATTCATTCTAAAATGTAATTGTTTAGTTCCTCAACATTGAAAGAATCTCTGAATAGTCGTCGGACATTGAAAGAGTAATTTTTTGCCAAGCTTGATGGGGCACTTTTTTGTGTCTAACTCAAGAAGGGGAGAAAGGGATGCCAATAAATGGCCACCTGATCAGATTATCAGGAATTTTTGATTGATCAGACATTTACTCTATTTGGTTGAAGACAAATAAAGTGTATTTAGTTTTGGCCTATGATGTTTATGTTAGTTAGTTTACGTTTAGATAAGTTCACTTAAACAAAATAAATTAATTGAAATAATTTGTTTCTATAAATAAAATATAAATAAATAATTGCTAGACATCGAATTGCTTTGAAAATTATTAAAAACAGATATTTATTTTAATTTAATATTTAGTGAAGAGCCAAGCGTTTTGTTTAATTTCTTCAAAAATTTTTTTATTGAAAATTAAATTTCTTATTATTTTGTCATTCAAACATTAGTACAATTTTTATTCACTTAGTATTAATATTGAACATACTCTAGTATAAGCTAAAAAATATATTTTAATATATTTGGCAAACTAATTATATTAAAATTCATTATTTTATGATCCCTAAAACAATAACATTATATACTGTAGTTATGTTGACAATTTAAACATTATAACAAACAAACGTATATGCTGCTGTAAATGTGCTGAATGATCGACCCTAAATATATTTATATTTAAATATAAATATATATATATATATTTAAATATAAATATATATATATATATATTTAAATATATAAATATAAATATATATATATATTTAAATATATAAATATAAATATATATATATTTAAATATATAAATATAAATATATATATATTTAAATATAAATATATATATATATTTAAATATAAATATATATATATATTTAAATATAAATATTTAAATATAAATATATATATATATATTTAAATATAAATATATATATATTTAAATATAAATATATATATATTTAAATATAAATATATATATATTTAAATATAAATAAATATATATATTTATTCTTATCTCTTATGTAAAACAATTCCAATGGACACACACGTTTTGTGTCTATTCAATTACAATATAGCTATTTTGAACTAAATATTTAAGCCTTTATTAGAAAAATTTAAAATTTTCAAAATTTGTCATGAGTAAACGAACTTTAAATTAATTTATTTTAGAAAAATCAACATACATTATTATCTATAGTGTAAAATATACCAATATTTTAAAAAATCAGTAGGATAATTTTGAAAAAAATTAAATTTTGAAATTTAATTTCTCAGCAAACTAATCCCTATCTTTAAATGCTTACTTTCTTAAGAAAAACAAGCAAATTGAATTACTTATCACGTTAAAAACTACTCTGATTCTCATTTTAAACCAAATCATGTGTGCCATTTTTAAAAGATTGCAGTGTTATTTGTCGTTTCAAGCAATACCGATATCCTTTTTAAACACAATCGTTAGATCCCATTTTTGAACTATTTCAATTTTTTTTAAATTAGTAATTTGTAAACCATCCTTAATTTGGGGGCTAAAGACAAAATCAAAAGTTGAATAAAATCCATCAAACCATCTCAGCTCTGTCCCTTAGGGTGGACAGACAGACATAATTGTAAAATCCTATTTTTTGGGTTTGGAATCACATAAAACATAGAGTCAGCATAATTTCGAAGCTGAAAATGTCCATAATCATTTGATCACAATACTGTTTTTATTTTTAATGAAGTCAAAAGCCACTGCGTTTTACTACAGTTCAGGATTAGGGAAGAGTAAGGAAGAATTCTTCTGGAAATTCTACCGCATTTGCGTGGAAGAAGAGTGGGAAACCATTTAGGGAAAAGCCCCCTCATGCACCCAACTGATATTTGAACCCCAACCTTCTCAGCACCAGAAAACCAGACTAAATGAGCTTGACACGTGTCCACAGATGCTTATTTATATGAATGGGGTTGCATCTCTCTTCAAAAAAACAAATAGAAAGCCATTCTAGTGCACTCATATAGGATTTTAGTTTGGATGAACATTGAGGTAAAAAAAAAACGATATCCCTATTAATAAAATAACAAAAATGAAAAAAGAACGTCATCTGAAAACATCGATGTTATAAAACCAAAAACATCGGTAATATTTTTCAAACCATTTAAAATTGTAGCTGAAGTGTATTTGTAATAAATGAATATGAAATTCATAATTAAATTCAAAACATTGTACTAAAACTAATAATAATAAATTACTATTTTTAAAACAAACACATAAACATATCGTTGTCTAGGACATCGCTACAAAACACTGATGGTTGAACATCATCTATGAGGAAAACATCGAACCTTCAACATCCATGTTAATTGTAGGCCTATATTCCTTCTGGACTGTGCTGTGAGCATGTCCCGTTTCAGGTTGATCCCACCAGAACATCTCGCTGTAACTGAGCCAACTATTTACTCTTTAGGTGAAAGGCTACACTAGTTAATGTAGTAATAAAACTATTGATCGAATTTACTATTTTTAAGAGTAGTTTTTTAGCACCATATCTACTACCCGTACGGGTTATGCACCTCCGTAGACCTATTAAATTACTCTAATATGTTAGAGGGGGAGTGTAAAATAATTTAGGATAAACCACGCTCAGTACACCTGACCGGAATCAAGGTCTGACCTCACCGCCTTGACAGTCTAATCTGTTGCAAGAGTGACGCCTTAAACCATGCGGCCAATAAAGGGGGTATTAATAACTAAAGTGTTTTCATTTATCAGCAATTCTTGTAAAATGTGTTCAATAATTAAAACCTTAAAGTAAAAAAATATAATTAAAGAAAAATTTTGTTAAATGTGTTAGGTACCTACAAAAAATAATAAATGCAACATTTAAACTATTAGCATCCAGAATAATTTGAACATTGGAAGTTGTAACTCAAGAAGCTTATCTGCACTTGAGATCAATTTATCTCTTCCTTTACTTGGGGGAGATAATGACTCATAAATACCTGGCTGGCTATCTTCCTCAACTCACTCGGACAAAGGGGAGAGTTAGGGAATGATTGACACTCAGGACTCCCTTCTAAACAGCTTTTACTCCTTCCCTAGCAGTTTACAGTTTTTCTTCATAGCCTTCAAATTTGAGTTAATCGTGTTGTGAAATGGAGTCTTAGTGCAGACAGAAACGCCGAGAAGTTCACCCAAACTGAGAGACGACTAGACGAGACACTTGGATACATATACTTCATTCACGGTATGAATTACTCTCTGAAAGGTCATATTTCCATAATAGATCTCTGGTAAGGAAAAACGCCTTTCAGAAAACCATTCCTACGCTGAACAGACTTCACACACACTCCTTGACTTCCGACACAAAACAAAATATAACAATGGCAATCTGCTTTTCTAAGCGATGCGCAAGAAAGTGCTGTTTGAGGAATGACTTGTGCACATCGGCTCGGCACACGCCATTCCGGTGCGTGGCTCAGCAACAGGCAAAAGCGCTGCCCTGGTTGGTTGGTTGGTTTACTTTACCAACCAACTACTGTGGCCCCGGTGGCTCACAAAGATAATTTTTTTCTTACTGGATCAGCATCGCAGTCAATTTCACGCACAATAAATGTCATCTTTTGTGTTCGCCATTGGTCTCATGTCCTCTTCCTCCCTCCCGTTCCAAAGCCTGTGCTTCTGAAGGTATTAACTGGCAAGTTGAGATAAGATCTCTAGCACTTTTTGTGTCGACTGGGTCTCACTACCAGAACGTTCGTTATAAGCTCTTAATTATTATCTGACAGGATCGATTGTCGAATGACCTTAAGAGGATATTATCCGAAAGCTCAATGCCAGTTCAGAAGTTTCGCAGCCCGTGCGCGTGCGAGGGAGGTGGAGCTTAGACGAATA
>CABFVZ010005380.1:20995-32127 GCA_902151445.1 Timema monikensis | reverse complement strand
ATTCTTATTGTAGTCTTTGTTATTATAACATACTCTAAACTCCTTACGAAAGATTATTTTTAGAATGTTTTCTAAAATGTTAATTAAATTTTTCTTAAATATTCTTCAAACCTATACTCATGAATCTTTCTCCTTGTGTAATTTTGAACACTTTATACAGACTTTTTGATAAAAAAAATTGTACATTTAGTTTGCTTATTTCTATACTTTTGATCATAACATCATATTTTGATCGTCTGATTACAGATTGAATCTTTTAATTTAGCTTTTTGACTGCCAACAACCAACATGCATTCCTAGAACGTATTAGTATTATTATGTTAGTATTACATAGTATAGGTTACTCGAGGAGGTAAAAGTTGAGATCTGTACTCAAAGAAACGACAAATATTTGAGCAGTTTTTTATTTATTCATAAAATTATGTCTGTTGAACTAGAAAAAAAAACACATATTTTTATCAAATAGTTTGCTAATTTTAAACACAGATCTAAAATGCATATTATATTTATTGTATTTCAAGCAAATAATAATCTGAGTCTTAGTGATAATATTATACAGAGTGTTCAAAAAGAAACGCAACCCATAAACAATGCATGTGTATTAGTAAATTACAAAAATTGTTGTTTATGTTAGCCATTATGGATGGTAAATAGTGTACACGACGAATCATATTATCGAACACATTCTTTCGCGTCTCATTTGATTTAACTTCCACTGCATGACCCCTGTGCCTCTTCCAGTGTTCTTTAAAAATACCCATTAAAATAAAATAATTATTAAGAGTTCCCGAATCTGAAAGGAAAGAAAAGCAACGGGTTGCAATAATATACAGGCTAGGGCTCAAAGGATTAAACTATTTAAATTTGGAACTACGCCCACAATGTCCGACAACGTGCCGAAGTTTGGCTGACGTCCGGTGGAGCTTCTCTGAGTGACATTGTAGCATGTCAATTAGAGTGATTAGACATCTACAATTAAATATTAAAAATTTGATAATTTATGACAACAGAAACGAAATAAAGAGTTAATATCAACATATTTAAGAGTCATCTGCCTCAAGATTTATTTTCCGTGACTGGATGAAGTCAGATATATAATCATTATTTTCCCGAGGTTGAAACACGTGATTTTTAAGAGACGTTAAATTTTGATAAAACTGTAGCAGATTCCAAAGAAGAGAATTAAACTGACATATTTAGTTATAATACGCCTTAATATCTTCTTGGATTCCCTCGCCATCCTGTTTGGAGAAAACCTTCAAGATCAACATCATGGTGGCTTCAACACGTGCTTTACCGTCCACTTCTGATGCGCAAAGAAGTGTAGAATGAACTCGACCCAGCTACCCGCTGCGCTTGGAGTTGCCAAGCGGCGTTTCAACGAAACTTACTTTCCCCTCACCCCGCAAGCTGTTCTCCCTCCTTTGTTTGCCTTTCACCTTGCTTTCATCCGTCTCTCTCTCTATTTGTATTGTTCTGAGTTTACCACCTATTTTGTTTTGTTTCGTTCTAGTCAGATTTGAGGGTATGAAAAGGCTGTTCCTAAGTTTCACGGTATGGCAATNAGATTTGAGGGTATGAAAAGGCTGTTCCTAAGTTTCACGGTATGGCAATCTATCACAACGTAGCTCCGAAGAAGGGACCCCTGATAACTCGCTCAAACGACGGAACCATGCAGTATTGGGCGTGGGATCCACCGCCACGCCGTTCAGGAGGATGTTCTGCAATTACATAAGTATTCTGTCGTCGTTTTCAAGTCTATTAGACTTTAGAGTCTAGTCTTTGTAAAACTAGACGATGTCTTACAAAGACATTCTGATTGATAACTTTTTATGTTGTGTTTATGATGTTTATAGTCGAAAGCGACTTTCATTTTTTGTAAATCTCATATTCAGTCGAATTGGCTGTAAAACCATCGTAAGTCTATCATACTTCTAAATTATGATGTTTATTTAATTTGTTGTATGTAGTGACCCTGTGTGGGGTCAGAGTCAAAATGACTCTTATATGTAGCAAGTCCTTCAGACTCGATATATTATTCCTAGCGGTTATTGTTCTCTTGTACAGTTTCAAAATATGAGCCTTCTGCTCTAGATGTAAGAAGGATTTAATTCTAAATCCTGCTGGTACGCACAAGTTCCATAAGACTGGTCAATGTTTATCATGACGCCGTGGACGTCATGTTCATTTGTTAATATTTAGTATGGCTTCAACCAGGCTGTCTGTCATTGTTTTAATCCCTGTTTNTTTTTTTTTTTTTTTTTCTATCTTTGAGTTGGGCAGGTAGTCACGCTTCGCGTGTGGTATAAGCTTGGGTTAGTAAACCACGGAACTCCGCTCGATTCATAGTAGGGTCCGCGCAGATAATACCGTTTTTCTCTTTGCCCGCTTTGGAAGCCTACAGTATCTGTATGGCTAGTAGGCGTAATTCAAATTATTGTTGCACCCCTGAGAGAGTGAGTTACTATATGTTTGTACTATTGAATGCTCCGGCAGTACCAACAGGGAAAGAGACCAGCCATAGTACTATATTTGTTGACACCTTTTTACTAGCCATCGAACAATGTAATAAACAGACCTTTCTATTGCTTCTCAAGATCCAATGCCTCTTAAGTTCTTACGCTACAGTTCCAATCAAGCAAGATTGATTAAATTATAAATGTGTCAAAAATCCTAGATGTATATAATTTTTAGTTAATTTTCATTAATAACTACTTTACTGCTTTCTCTTCTAGAAACACCAGACTGTAGCTTGGCTCCAGCCCAGCTTTTGTTATCACTGCAAGACAATCACCTTTTTCTATTTGATTTAAACAAACTTAAATCTAGTGTTTATATATTCATGTTGTAAACTTAATATTTAATCCTGTTGTTATAATAAATCTATTTACTATCTAAATTGTTCAATCTAATTTAGATCATGTCTCCTTGTCTTAGTTAAATTCCCCTAGTTAAGGTCTGTATGTAACAACATTATCTTCAAAAAGTTTGTTTTTATTTAGTTAGTGAATAATTACTGTTCAATTAAAGTGCTAATTTTCTAGTTACTAATCGTATAGGTAATTGTTTCAGCCTCACTCTATAATATCTACATTACCTTTGAGTTGTGTTTCTTTTATGAACACCTTGTATTTATGGATCACCACTCTCACACGGGCACCCACATATTTAGATTTGGGGTTATGGTTCATGCACCACGATTTTGGCAAAAAAAAAACACCTTAACTTACCTTTACTTTCTCTCAACCCCTCGGATAGAGAAGTATTGTGATCGTAAAAAAAAGTTGACGTTTCAAGATCCTCTGAAACCAAAACGTGGTTTTCGCATTGCCGTCTGTTTGTATCTCGGACTAGAGCTGAAACCATTTTACCGATCGGGCTAACACTTGACTTGGTGTCTGGGGTTTACATAAGGTCCCCCTGAGGGATTTTCTGAATTAGATATCGAACCCTAAAGTTAAAGGTAGTTTACAGGAGGTCACCCGCCTCGGTGGCGTAGTTGGCTAACGCGCTTGTCGTGTTGAGCTCGACTGCTGAGGACGGGGAGATCGAGGTTCGAATCTCGGTCGGGTGAACTGGGGGTGGCTTTTCCTAAATGGTTTTCCACTCTCCCTCCACGCAAATGCGGGTTCACTCCCTCTGATTAAACCTTCACAATTCCTAATCCATTAGCGTAATTAGTACTTAAAGCGTATAACCCGAACGGGTAGTTAGACGCGGTGCTAAATATTATTATTATTATTACAGGAGGTCAAAAAGAGAAAACATCGATTTTCTAAAAATTTGCTTTAACGATTTTTACTAACTTTTGTAAATTTACATTCTTCAACATTACAAACAAAATAGCTATTTTCATTTACCCATGAAAATGACTTTGAGGGTACTTTACATAGGCAGAAATTTTCAATTTGATCATATCTCCGTAACTATAATAGATACGAAACAACTTATCATTGTAAAGAAGTAGTAGCCAACAATAATATTAAAAATAACCGGCCCCGTGGTGAAGTGGTCAGTGCACCTGTCTATGAGCCTATGAGTCCCGGTTTTGATTCCCGGCGGGTTCCTTGGTTATTTTTCCCGAAAGGGTTATTGCCCTAACGGTTAACAGGGTTTGATTAGTTAGGCTTGAGTTAGGTTTAAATATTTCCACTGGTTCCACACTCTCAAACTCACTATCACTATCACCTCATCTCATCGGGACATGGAAAGAACCTAATCGGAAAGGATGTACGATTAGTACATTCGGGCGTTCACTGGCCAGCGGTACATCAGTACTGGACAATATTATTATTACTACTAAAAATAAAAAGCTTTTAATTATAACACTTTTATAAAACCACCAATAGTTCATACAAGCAATCATACATTTATTTTTTTATGAAGCACTTTTAAATTGAAATTTATTGTTAGACTCTTTGGTGGACAAAGATATTCCTCTTTTCTCAATATTTCTTTAACAATGTATATTATTTCATTTATGCTCTTTGGTGAAGTGTTCCTGTAATATATACCATAACAATTTGGTTAAGTGTTCTTGTAACAATGTATGCTATTTCGTTTCACAAATCTTACGAGTTTTTAGAAAATGTATATTTTAAGGTAAACGAGAGTGAAAGTCTATACTATACAGTGTACACCGTAACATTTATTTTTTGTGCAACCGCTTTTTACTACAGTCTAATGTTCATAGGATGCCCGTTATTTGAAAACTGTAAACACTTGTTGCCACAATGGAGGAAAAAATACAATAATTATTGTGTTTATTGTGTTATTGTGTTTGGAAGCTTTGGGTGATATTTTAGATGAACTCTATAAATAATCAATCAAATGAGATATTTTTAGAATGCCAAGTTTTATAGAGTTTTAGCAAATGTTGGTGGATAAAAGTGGGCTTCCTATAAAAATCACCTCTGAGAAAACGGCATGTCTTATGGAGAAAATCTGTATCTTCGCTCTCTCTCTCTCGGTTGACTGTTGCGAAATCTCCTCGTTTTCAGCTATGTTGGAAGTTGGTGTTGTGTGGTGGCAACAAAGAGCTGCTGGAAACATTGACGAATCAGCGTTGCGAAATGTGTCTTATTGATTGACAACACGAAAACAAGAGAATAAACATGCTATTCCCCAATATTAGCCGTGCAGTTTCTCAAAGATGATATTGTACAGAGTACCCGCCCGGACTATCAGCACATTCACATGATGGGGTAGAAAGGAGGATGGTAGAATAAAGAGGAGTTGTACCCAAACTTGTGATGAGAGAGAGAGAGAGAGAGAGAGAGGCAACCAATTTAGGAAAATCATCGCTGTACATGTATCTGGGATTCTATCCCCAACCTTCTCGTCAAAGAAAAATAAGATTATACGATCTGGATGTTTAGCCCGCGTGTCGTGCCGATGCGGGTGTAAGCAAGAACAAATAGCTTAATATGCCACGCAATCTTAGTTTACTCACAATGTTAGCTCGTCGAGAAGTCTGGCAAATATCGTCCTTCTGAAGACAAATGATGTTTAGCTGATTGTTGGTTTATTCAGGGGCGGCTGCCCGGGACGCCAGTTTGAGGGGGGTGCTAAACAATGCACCAACCTAGACTAACGTAGCCTGGGCGTGATAATAAAATAATGTCTTCACCAAACCTAGCTCTAAACTTAAACATAGCCTGGGCGTAATAGTGGAGTTGCTAAGCAGAACAATCTTTCACTTTTTGATACTAACATTAAATTTGACAGAGAGATATAGTTTTTAGTGGTGGATAAAATAGTATATAGTACCACTCGTTATTTTACTTCAGCTATCATGAAAAAATTACACCCGTAAACCGTTGATAATATCAAAGTGTTTGTTATAATATACGGGACTGAACACTTATTTTGTATAATATAAGCTATTTAGAATATAATATGAGCATTAAACACGAACAGGACGGTTCTTTATCTCATGACGAAGCAGTTGAGATGCATTACTTGTATAAACATGTCTTCCCGCTGGGCGCTTCAGTGACACGCCATCTCTCTAGACATTAGCGAGGAAGCGTGTCTAATCAGACAGTGTGAATCGGGAGAAGAAAGATGGTGTACTCAATTGAAGAGCGTGTGTTCAGCGTGTCATTACTGAGTGACCGGTTCCTTCAAACAATGTCAGAGGGGGTATCTGAATAGATTTGGTGGGCGTACACCACCCAACAGAGCCACCATTTCGAACTTGGTGAAGAAGCTGGAGAGAACGGGAAACTTGGTGGATCTGCATACGGGTGGACGGCCCAAGTTGACGGAGGACAACATACAGGATGTGAAGCAGCGGTTATTGACTTCCCTAAGAAAATCTCTTCGGAGGTTATCCCAAGACGATCGTATTTGACCTGTCAAAGAGCAGCCAAACAGGCAAAGATTAAGCCGTACCGTACCACGGCTGTGCACGAGCTAAAGTCACCTGATTGGGAAAAGCGACTGGCTTATTGTGAATGGTTTTACCAATTTTTCACCAAAAACCCCACCCTGTTGGACATAACATGGTTTACTGATGAAGCATGGTCCCATTTGTCAGGTTATGTAAGCTCACAAAATACACGAATGTGGGTGGGCCACTGATAATCCATGGAGAGACATCGCATCCAGGGAAAATTGGTGTCTTGTGTGCGGTCCCGTCGCCGTATCATTGGGCCAATCTTTTTTGAAGACACGCTCAATAGTGACTCATATTTGGAAATTTTTGATGAATTTGTGAATCATATGGTCAGGAACTTGCAGTTGGTTACTTCCAACAGGACGGTGCAACTTGCCACACCTCTATTAGGAGCATGGCAGGAACCCGCAGTTTTTCCCAAAACAGAATTATCTCCAAAAACTTGCTTGTGGCCACCTAGGTCTTCCGACCTTACACCCCCAGATTTACTCCTTTAAGGATTTTTAAAAGGCAGTGTTTATGCCAATAAACCAAGGTCGATTGAGAAACTTAAAGACAACATCAGACGTGAAATTACTGCCATCAACGCTACATTGCACATTCGCCAATATGGAGCGTCGGGTGAATAGGCCTATGTGTCTGGACGCTGGCGGTGGCCACTTCCAGCATCTTCTTCTATCAGACATTCTTATTTGTCATGGGCCAGGGTATGTTTTACAATGTACACTATTCAAATGTGACTTTCCAATCATGAGTTACAGTAGTTAAAAAAATAAGTGTTCAGTCCCAAGTAAGTCATCCTGTATAAAACCAATAAGAAAACATGTTCTTTTAGTTTTATTTGTAAGCCTAATCGTGTACGTACAATATCACAATGACACGTTTGGAGTATGATTACTTCCCCCCCTTTCAGATTATTTCCTTATCACGCCCAAGTTACGTTAGGTTTGGAGTTACTGAGTTTGGGAATTATTTATCTATCACGCCCAAGTTACGTTAGGCTTGGATATTATTTTCATATTTTCCTATTATCTATTTTAGTATTTAGAGGGTCGCCAAAAAAAAGCACTCTCACCAGGGCGAAAAATTTACCTCGGGACGCCTCTGAGTTTATCGACAGTTTCTTTAGCAATAACTATGAAGTAGATCAACCTGTCCAAGGTTCGCGTATCTGGCCATAGATCAGAAGAAGCAACGTATTGTTCGCGTACGTTTCATTCCCCCCGTCTGCTCGCTAAGAAACGTTCCCATTACTCACTGTTTTATTGTAGTATGTGTGAAATAATAGAAGTGTGATTACAATACATACCTATTTTTATATCCGCATTAAGTCCTCGCGGGAACTAACGTTTGATCAATAAGAAAGTTACCCGCTTCGGTGGTCGCATGGTCAAAGTAAGTGGTTCCCGACCTTTAATAGCCTAACACCCACTACTTCTGATAATTGGATGCTGGCTACCCCCTTTCCATCTCCCAAAATTAAATAACATTCTGAAATCAGCGATAATAACCTTACACGTTACATTGTATAGTTCATTTATATTTAATTATTTCAAACTAAATAGTTATTATGAATATTTATAAGTACCAACTTTTTTCGTCGTACAACTTATTGTTAGAACATTGAATCAAGTTAAATATTTATAAACACAGGTAATTAAACGCAGTGTCAAAATTATAGAACATAAACACTAAAAATTTGTTTGTCTGTTATCATTACCATAAAATGATTTCTTTGTGATATCCATAAAAACCTAAATGCCCCCTACAACCCCCCCTGGTTTGTGTTCCAAATGGCGGCCCACGCTAACTAAAAATGAGACACTCACAGTATCCTGGAGGAAAATTAAATGGTAACCATCGGCAACAAATGTGAAATATTCGACGATTCAAATAATAATATTTGCTTAAAAAGTTTGTGAATGCATTTTAGTATGCATTTATTTTATTAATAAAAATATAATATATATAAATATATACAGTATTTCTAATGCTAAATTGTTTTGCGAAAGAGTGTGTGTGTATTTTCATAATATATGTTTGGGAAATAAAATCTCTTTTTTTGGCAGTTAAATAAAATGTATATTAAATTATTGAAAGTAATAATCTGTAGCACAACTCCCTTCAGGGGGAAGTAAAGCCGTCGGTCCAATGTCGATTGTGGCTTTTAAAATAAACCTTGGAGGTATGCAAAAGCACCTTTTCCGGAAAAATTGGTAGGCTCTTTCGCTCTAGCTCGTAGAAATTCTCGTGTTCTGATATAATCAGTCGGTTCAGGAAGTGCACGTTAAATACCTAAAATAAATAAAATCTAGTAGCAATCCATGCTCATATAAATTTTTTTTAATCATCCCTTACTACTTGTTCAGGTTATACGCATGATTACTTTATTGGGGTAGGGATGAGGAAAGAAGCCTTTTTTTTAGGTAATCTACCCTCATTTGCGTGGAAGGAGAGTGGGAAAACAATTATTAGAAACCACCATTAGTAGACCCAACTGGGTTTAGAATCCGATCTCCCCGTCATTAGCAGCCCAGTCTAACAGTAGAGTAGCGCCCTAGAACATTCGGCCACCGAAGCAAGTTTCATATAATTTATACATTCCAGATTGTCATACAAAGGAACCTTCAAAAAATACAAACTTGTTTGCAGTCAACGTTGGTAACATTTTCCTTTTTTTAGGTAGTGACAATATCTATCAAATGTGACAGCTGAAGATCTTATGACTTAGTACGGGTCTATATGAATACGTGAACATTAATTTGGTAACTTTAATAACTGTCAAAATGTTCCTTCCTAACGAAATAGGATTATAGTTTGTTTTAATTAATACGATTGTGCTGAGTGTACTATGTTTGGTTTTCCCTAAAGGGTTTCCCATTCTCACTCCACGCTAATGCGGGTACATTTGCTCTAAATTTTACTTTCCTCATCCCTATTCCACTAACGTAATTTATGCGTTCAAATTGAACGGGAACAAAAAGATGTTGTGGAAAAAATAAAAAATAATTAAATTGTTTTACAACTCTTATTTTAATATTTTGTTCAATCCAATATTTTCTACTACTCACCGTGAATTTGATCGCATTGTAACAAAGAAACTTCTTTATCTGGTGAACAAAGCTTCCCTTTATTGACCTTCACCTTTTGACCTCTTGACAACGCAACTGATTGACACACCGTCAAATAAATTGGACGTCATCTCGTGCGAGCAGAGACCAGTGTCACAGTCTGAATATAGTCATTTCGTCTAAGGGGCGTTTACACTATGCAACAAAACGTGTTGCATTTGAGTGCTATGCAACATTTGTCGTAAAACATATTAAAAACGTAAAAAGTTCCTGAAAACAAATCGCAGTCAGTCTGCATCATGATGTCCTCTATGCGGCTCCAGCTCATGTTGTTTTGTTAAAGAAAAATATAAGGGCTAAAAACAGTTTTGAATTCGGCCATCTTTACGTGTAATGTTAAAAAAAAATTGCTCCTCAAGCACCGTTTTCATTAATAGTCAGTTTCTTCATTTACCTGTCAAATTGTAAAATAAATTTTCTTATTTTATTCTTTGCTTTTCCACTTCAATTTCAAAAGCAGGGGGGAGCAGTGTGGTCAACTGGGTATTTTCCGAAACTATAATCACCCCAACGGTCATCAGGGTTTGGTTAGTTAGGCTTAAGTTAGGTTTAAGTGTTTCCACTGGTTCCACACAGCCTCATACTCACTACCACCATCACCTCACCTCATCGGGACATGGAAAGAGCCTCCACGGAAAGGATGTACGGTAAGTTACTCTGGGCAACAGGGCATTAGTACTGGATAATCATTCCTCTACTGGGATACGAGTGATGCAATCTAGAAGCGTAATATTATAACCAAACCTATTACATTTGAAATACTAAACACAAGTCCTTGATTTGGTTTATGTGAATATGTGTTTGTTTTAATAACGTAAATTAATTAAAAAAAAAACATACGTGATGTTACTGTAAATAATTCATGTCTACGGAGATAAGGCTGCCGAATTTAAAGTGATCAAGTAGCGGGTTTTATTAATAAAATAATGTTTAATGAGACCGCTGCTGGTTGAACCTGTGAATCACCTATCGCACACTGATATTTTGTCAGTCACGGTCACCGCTTTCACAACTCACAGTGATCAGCTTTCACTATCTGGCGAGCGTATCGCAATAGATCGATTACTGATACGTTCGAGTTCTAGTCACTGGAAGTGGAGTATCGGTGAAAAAGTCACTGTCAGTGACACCCATCTCTATTAATTAATATAATGTGCTAGGATGAGGATGGTTGAATTTAGAGGAAGTGTAGCCCCTATTTGCGTGGAGGGAGAGTGAAAACCACTGAGAAAAAACCACCCTCAGTACACTCGACCGAGATTCGAGCCCCAATCTCTGTCATCCCTGTCATCAGCAGTATAATCTATTACGAGAGCGAAGCATTAGGCTTAGGGTTAGTTCAATATTCAACATTCAAACAAATACAGCTTTGGTTGAAAATTACACTAGTGTGTATAACATATCGAGAATATCAAACTTTAATGAACGTTAGTATTTTTAACGTTCGATGGTTAAATTTAATTTGATAAGTTTTACATATTACTTTTACAAATATACATACACATTGCCCTTCATTTCCTCCCCAACCTTCATCTCCACAAATATAATTTTATAACACCATCCCTAGCCCTTACCCCTACCCTCCGTCTACCCCCCCCCCC
>CABFVZ010005380.1:0-20975 GCA_902151445.1 Timema monikensis | reverse complement strand
CCCCCCCCCCCTCCACCCCACACACACAAATACACAACAGTTTTCTACGTCGTTGTTTGGGAGGTGAGGAAGAAACTTTTTATGTCCAATGAACTGGGTGCACCTAATTAATTATTATTATTAATTTGCCTCTCACTAATCCCTAATTATATTATATAAATGATGGAGCCTAATCTAGCATTTTTTATACTTAGCTTCAAATTAAAAATAATATTTCAGTGAAATATTAATATTAGTTAAATGTTTTCATCACATCCTAGATTTAAATAGGTTTAACACCTTTTTCAATCGAAAAAAGTAATTAAAATATATACTAATTTTCTAGTGAGCTAATATTATTTATATTTTCTTGTAGCTTTAACAGACTCGGTGATATCCGCACCGGTGGGCACGTGGATTAGGAGGCCGCACACCTGGGTAGTATCTTCAGGTTGCAAATGCCAGTCGAGTCTCTCGCATGCTAGAGGGATGCTTGATCAAGGTAACGTATAGTACTGCCGTACACATGGCTCGCAAATGCCAGCCGCTCCGTCTCGCAGGAATCTCGAACCTCAAACCGACTAGCTTTTGCCAGGTGCGAGACGTTCGTGTACGCTACTGCACATGCTTTCGCTGAGAAGGAGGATATGCTCACGACTGGAATATAACAGGTGAGTGTGAGGTGGCAGTTCCAACTAACAATTTCCACCTAGAATCTTCTAGAAACTATCATCTCACAGCTCACAATTATCATCTGAAATCTGATAGAAGCGTTCAACTCGCAATTGCCATCTGAAATCTGCTAGAAGTGTCCAACTCGCAATTGCCATCTGAAATCTGCTAGAAGCGTTCAACTCGCAATTGCCATCTGAAATCTGCTAGAAGCGTCCAACTCGAAATTGCCATCTGAAATCTGCTAGAAGTGTCCAACTCGCAATTACCATCTGAAATCTGCTAGAAGCGTTCAACTCGCAATTACCATCTGAAATCTGCTAGAAGCGTTCAACTCGCAATTGCCATCTGAAATCTGCTAGAAGCGTTCAACTCTCAATTGCCATCTGGAATCTGCTAGAAGCGTTCAACTCTCAATTGCCATCTGGAATCTGCTAGAAGCGATCAACTCGCAATTTGCCATCTGGAATCTGCTAGAACGATCAACTCGCAATTGCCAGCTGGAATCTGCTAGAAGCGTCCAACTCGCAATTGCCATCTGAAATCTGCTAGAAGCGTTCAACTCTCAATTGCCATCTGGAATCTGCTAGAAGCGTCCAACTCACAATTGCCATCTGAAATCTGCTAGAAGCGTTCAACTCGCAATTTCCATCTGAAATCTGCTAGAAGTGTCCAACTCGCAATTGCCATCTGAAATCTGCTAGAAGTGTCCAACTCGCAATTACCATCTGAAATCTGCTAGAAGCGTTCAACTCTCAATTGCCATCTGGAATCTGCTAGAAGCGATCATTCCTAAAATGCTAGACAAGTGTGCAGCTCATCTAAGTGTCAGGGCAATCTAGTCTGGCTTGCCAGTGACAAGGGCATAGGGATTCGAATCTCGGTCAGGAGTATTGAGGGTGATTTTTACTAAATGATGTTCTACTCTTCCTCTACGCAAACATTGGTACATCTCCTTTACCCTCTAACTTATCCCTGCCCTATGAATGTGACAAACGCAGATATCCCGGACGGGTAGTAAGACGGGGTGAAATAAACAGAGACTCTGATGGAATTATTGTCTACGATAAAATCAGTCAATCGTATCTTACAACTAATCGTTGACAAACACTAAGTAATCTAAAAGATGTGTAAACATCAAAGGTCACTCAAGAGAAGAGCGCATGATCAAAACCACGTGGCTCTATATATTTTCCCGATAAGGTACATCCGCGTTCCATGGCCGAGCGGTTAAATAGGTTAGATTGTAAGATAAGGCGGCTTTCCCACGTGACGGCTTTTCGCCGTTGCCGTAGACAAAGCACGCCATGAGTAAGAATTGTTGACTTCCTTCCAATTTCCCCCACCATTTTCACACTCTGTTCCAGTGTGATAACATGGTTACCAATGCCAGCCAAGAAAAGTTCTTGTGTGCGTCTTATTATCGTTCAACGTCTCAAATTCTGAGTTGATAAAGACACAAACTTACCTCCAGTCTGATGATGACTCAGTCCGAGATTTGTATTCCTCTAAGCTTCTGTACCAAAGCACAGGACACAATTTCGTAAGTTCTGCAAGCGATAGCGTCTATTCAATACAACGATCAACGTGGGACCGAGGGTGAAATATCGTGGCCTGTCGCGTCCGCAGAGATACATTAGACACAACGTATCTCGACCATTTCTACGCGCATTTCACGGCAAGGAGGTAGCCTAGGTTGAGATATGCCGTCGCTACTAAGATGGCCGTGCCATCCCGTGGGAAAGTTCTCATTTAAACCCGTGTACCTCGATAATAACAGCACTGTGCCATCCACGGCGACGGGGAACAACCGTCATGTGTTATGAAAGCCTCCCTATGAACCGTCGTTTGATCCCGGGAGAGGCTCAATAGATCATTGACTATTTGTGTGTGAGTTTGACCTTATACACAGGTGTTACATTTCCTACTTTAGGGCAGGGCGTGTAACATTAGATAGTGTGTTGTCCTAAGTTAAGTTAGTTTGTAGGTCAAGTGCTTATATAGTTGGCAAATGCTATAAGCTCTAGACTCCGGGCTATACGCTTATGTAGGATGATTACACCAATGTTTTAGGTATGAGGAAAGTTGAGCGTAGAGGAAATGTACCCAATTTTGCGTGGTGATAGAATGTAAAACCAGTTAAGGAGAAGCACCCTCAGAACACCCAATCGGGACTCAAATCACAAACTTTTTGTCATCGAAAGTCCAGCCTATTTGGATATTGACGTCATAGAACGCTCTACTCCAGATGCGTGTCACATAATATAGCTATGCACCAAGCTAGACGAGCGTGGAAAACGCTGGTAACGCTCCCCATTGTTGCTTATGAAGCAAAACACGAGCGTGCAGAACGTGGTGCACAGTTTAGTTGGTTGAAGCCGAAATATTTATCAACGCAACTGACCAATTCGTTCACTAAAAGAAAAAGAGAAGAATATACAGCACAGGCTTAGATGAAATAAGATACACTGTTACTTACACTATAGCATTAGGTAGTGGGAACACTGTTACACAAAAATTGAGAAAATAAACCGCTTTTTGCTTATAGCTAAGAAATTATTGGTTTTATAAAAATATATTTAAAAAAAATGTGTATCTTTAATATCACTACAACTTTACAATGATAAATTATTTCGTATATCAAATAGTTGCGGAAAAATTATGGAAATTTAAAAAAATCCCTTATATAAAGTACCCCCAAAATAGCTTTCATGAGAAAATGAGAATTTCCATCTTGTTTATTATGATAAACAATGTATAGATATAACATTTAATCAAGATTGTTTGAGCGTATTTCGAGAAAATCAATTTTTTTTCTCATTTTTACCTGCAGTAAACTACTCTTTAATTTAGGGTTGAATATTTAATTCCAAAAAACACTTGGGGGGGGGGGACCCTAGACACCAGGTTTTAACCAAATCAGTAAAATAGTTTCGGCTCTAGCCCGAGGTACAGACAGACAGCATCGCGAAAAGCACTTTTTCGGTTTCAGAATGTCATGAAACATCGATATTTATCAAAATCTCGAGTAAAGGGGCGTTTACACTATGCAACAAGTTGTATAACATTGTGTTTTGAAACAATGTTGTACAACTTGTTGGTATTTCAATTGAAAATTGTTTTAAAACATTGATGTTTTTTTACAACATATTTAGTATTTTACAACGTGTAGGCATTGTGCGTTTCCAATGGAGGTAAAGATCAAAGAAACTTTTGTTTCCTGACATGTTGTACTGTTGAACAAGTTGACTTCACTGCTTCCCCCGATTTTGAAATTAAAGTGGAAAATCAGAGACAAAAATAATAAAATAATTTATTTCGCAATTTAACAGGGAAATGAAGAAACTGACTAAAACTGGAAAGGGTGCTTGAGGAGCAAATAAAATGGATTTTTTTTTTTACATTTTATGCAAAGATGGCCGAACCCAAAACAGTTTTTTAACCCTTTTATTTTTCTTTAACAAAACAACACAAGCTGCGCTCACACATATTACATTCACATCAAACTCCATAATGCAGACTGACTGCAACTTGTTTACAGGCACTTTTGACGTTTTTAGATGTTTTACAACAAATGTTTCATACCACCCAAATGCAACAAGTTACAGAACAATATTGTTTAACAACATGGTTGTTGCATAGTGTAAACGCCCCTGACCACAAGGGCCATAGAGGACCACGTTTCAGAAAGTTTAATATTGTCATCATCTTATATAGAAAAATCTTAATTGTAGAATCGTTATTATAACAAAAATCAAATTAAGATTACATAAATAAAATATTGACTTATGCTAAATATTTTTACAAAAAATTTGAAACTTTATGGTTGCATCAAATTTATGAGTGTTTTTAGATCCCTTGTTGAAGTCACGTTCAAAATAGAAGACAAATACGTATCAGTAAATGTGATCGCTCGGGTGTTTGTTCCTTTTAGATGACAAATACGTATCGGTAAATGTGATCTATCGATTGTTTGTTCCTAGTAGATGACAAATACGTACGGTAAATGTGATCGCTCGGGTGTTGGTTCCTTTTAGATGTCAAATACGTATCGGTAAATGTGATCTATCGATTGTTTGTTCCTTTTAGATGACAAATACGTATCGGTAAATGTGATCTATCGATTGTTTGTTCCTTTTAGATGACAAATACGTATCGGTAAATGTGATCTATCAATTGTTTGTTCCTTTTAGATGACAAATAAGTATCAGTAAATGTGATCGCTCGGGTGTTTGTTCCTTTTAGATGACAAATACGTATCGGTAAATGTGATTTATCGATTGTTTGATCCTTTTAGATGACAAATGGGAATGCCAGGCCACCACCGTGGTTCGGATTCCACGTTAAACTGTAGGTCCTTCATTTCATCTCTACAATCACCCTACCATTACACATTAGCGTAAGTGCGTATAACCCGAATGGGTAGTAAGACGTGGTGCTAATAATAATAATAATAATAGATGACAAATACGTATCAGTAAATGTGATCTCTCGGGTGTTTGTTCCTTTTAGATGACAACTACGTATCAGTAAATGGGATCTCTCGGGTTTTTGTTCCTTTTAGATGACAGATACGTATCACTAAATGTGATCGCTCGGGTGTTTGTTCCTTTTAGATGACAAATACGTATCAGTAAGTGTGATCGCTCGGGTGTTTGTTCCTTTTAGATGACAAATACGTATCAGTAAATGTGCTCTCTCGGGTGTTTGAGCCTTTTAGATGACAAATACGTATCAGTAAGTGTGATCGCTCGGGTGTTTGTTCCTTTTAGATGGCAAATACGTATCAGTAAATGTGCTCTCTCGGGTGTTTGTTCCTTTTAGATGACAAATACGTATCAGTAAATGTGATCGTCGGGTGTTTGTTCCTTTTAGATGACAAATACGTATCGGTAAATGTAGTAGCTCTGGTGTTTAATGAGAGAAAACATACTTCCAACCTCACTTACTAGATTTCACCAATTAATGACCAATATCCAAATGTAATGATATCAAACGTTGTACTCCTACAACTTTTATGTAGGTTAATCAATAGGTCCGCCGGCCACACCTAATCATGAATCGGGCCACATGAGGCCCACGGGCTGCAAGTTTGACACGTCTGCTCTAAGGGAATGTAGGCTTATTTTACAGAAGTATTACCAATCTTGTATGTATGGAAGTTCTGACTAGTGACTATAATAACTTATTATAAAAAGTGGCAACACTGATTGGTTGGTTTAATCAGAATTTACATTACTTTTTCTTAACTATTCAGTCATTTGTAATGGAAAAAGGATGTGAGGGTGAATGTTATTCAATGGATTTGCCTCAAATATACATATATACGGTCCATTTTGTTAATGCGCATTCACGAGCCCTCCTTTCAATTGATCGCACGTGCGTCTTGCTGCCCGCTTGTCTCTAGTGTTCAAATAATGCAACTCAAGTGCTTTGCTATTTTTAGTAACTTTTCCTTAGAGATGGAATTTGATGCAGAACGTCTAAATTTATTATACACTCCAATTTTCATAAGAAGGGACTTTTAGAAACTACAAACATATTTTTTGAGGCAAAAATTCGTAACATTTTACTGTTTTATTAGTTTAGGATTTGAATTTTTTTTTAAATCAAAAATGACAAATTTTGATCACATGATGATTTATGAATACGTGGAAGCATTATCTAGTAAATTGTCTATCTGTCAGTAGATAAGTTCCTTCATATGAGTATTATACTGTAAACCAACTGTCCCATGTGTATAGTTGGTATATATTTTGAAGTAACATCACAATAGAGAAGTAATATAATTCATTCACGACCTAATATATCCCTACGCCAAAAGCTGACATCTATCACTTTGGACAACTGTAATGAAAACAGATGGTAATATATGAATGTGATAGTTAACCACAGTAGTTTAGGCCAATATTATTTATATATTTATTTGAGGTCCGACACAAAGCTTATTTATAGTTTTATTCCACTTAAAAAAAATATTATTCACGGACCTTCCACAAAAGGTCTAATGAAAATAGCTTCCAAATGGTGACCGACGAATTTAAACCACGTGGTTGAACATGAAGGAAGTCTTTTTACAATCCATGTAGTGGATACAAATTTTATTCAGTTAAATATTCAAAATACAATAAAATAATCATTAAATAATTTATTATATATAAACAAATTACAAGCATTTTCTCTTTTCTAAGTAAATACGATGCCTGTATTAAAAGGTATGTATGTATGTATGCCCTATATTACACATAGTCAATAACGTTCCAAAACAAAGAATAAGTATTTTTAATTATGTTTAAAATATTGTTTCAAGTTGGATAAAAAGAAATTATTAAAAGTCATGAAATAGTATGAAAAAACAAGTTTACGTTATTTTAAATGTAGAATATAACAGGTAATTAAAACACAGTATTCATAATAAAACTGTGATCTTTTACAAGTGTTGGCAACCCAAAACCTAAACATATGATTGTTTAACTGCCATCCAGGTAAAAATCTATCATGAACAGACTCTAGGTATGTATTGTGATAAAATAGTGAAATAAATGAAGGCAACAAAGAATTACACAACACGAACTGTTTGCTAGTGCGGGGACTTGTTCTTTGAAGTAAATAAAAATTTGCTAATCTCTTAAATTATTATTATTATTATTATTAGCACCGCGTCTTACTACCCGTTCGGGTTATACGCACTTACACTAATGTGTAATGGTAGGGTGATTGTGAGATGAAATGGAGGACCTACAGTTTAACGTGGAATCCGAACCACGGTGGAGGCCTGGCATTCCCCACATTCACAAGATGTCTTGTCAGAGGTGAAGGAAGGGTTTGGTAATCAGATAAATTTGTGCCGGGACCGAGGATTGAACTAATCTCTTAAAGAAGTGGTCACTAACCTCTATGTTTCCAAGAGAGTATCTGAAATTTTAAACTTTTTCGCGTGTGCGCATGTATATATAGTTTATTTTCACATATAGGTAGGTTAGTATACATAATTTATTTTAGCAATACATTAAGTCACACTACCTTACAAATAAGATATTATTTAATGAAAAATTAAGAAAAAGTATGTTTACATTAAATTTTCATTGTAATGGTTGTACATGCATTTCACTGATTAACTATTTTAAAGTCCAGATTATAATTTGACACTGCAGTTCAGAGATTAGAATCTGAAAGGCGAATTATATATTGTAACGTTATTTGCCGCCCTATCATGTATTTTCCTATATTTTTTGTAAATAGTTTCCAATTTATTTTCGTTTGAAATTATGCACTTCAAAGTTCGGCCGCAGCGTAACACGCTGTGTTACCGGCCTGACAATTAATACTATTTATATCCATTCAACCAAATAAAAGGACGAAAGGAACAACGTATAAAATTGTTTTAAATAATTTAAGTAAGGAATTTTGACCTAAGGAAGAACACTTACCTTTTATTAAACATATTAATTATTCTTCAAAGAAGTTTGTTGCCTCTATCTATTTTCAATCTCGGCCATGATTTATTTCAACGCATGCGCAGATCTGCCAAACAAGTGAGTGGCGGGTCTCGCGATTGTAAAAGAAGTAAGAAAAGAAAAAAAAACGTGATGTAAATACTTCAAAACTAGCGCAAATTTCAATTCTGACAGATAGAAATAAACTTTTAATTCTTTTAAGAAAACATTGGTCATATTCATTGTCATACATTTCAATCTTTATATTAAATTAGCATTTTATTTTATATTCATCTCTATCCATATCCAATATTTTATCTTTTGTTTTAATATATATGTTATCTCTTTGGACTTGGAAAAAAATAGAACGTTTTTAAATTTGATTCTCGGAACCCTTTCTGAAGAAGATTAGTGTCTTCTTCCTCGGTGTTATTTTAACATGGAGCAAAATCTGTGTAGCTCCTAACTAAATTTATTTCTAAAGTGGAGCAATGGCTTGGAAGTAAAGTGCAAGTACACAAATGGAAAGTTAAAAGTGTATGGGCAAGAACTAGAGATTGTTTATTCCGTTAAATTGTGGACGAGGGGGAATTAATAAAAGGAAACAAATTTCAGAAATTCGTGCTGTTTCAACATGGACGAACTCGTTGGTGAGATCAAACCAAATCTTCAAATTTAAATTTATATTTTCTCTTTTATCAAGAAACCAGGATTTATGTAAAAACTTTCAGAAAAAGACTAAATATATAGAGATTCTTTATCTATTCCAGAGAATTAATTAATATGTATAAATATTAATTATATTGATTTTTTCCCCTTTTCTTTACTCAACAATACTACTTTTTTTTTGTCTTACTCAAAACTATAATTACATATTATATAAGTTCAGCAGATATTATCTTTCATTTACTCAAGTATTTTATGTTCTAAACTCCTAAATCTAACCATCTTTGGAGAGTGTTATTTTAATTGATTATATTTTGTTTGAGAATATATGTAATATCATATGTTATTTTTTTATTTTGTCAGATTATAATTATACTTATTTGGAATTCCATAGGTAGGATTGGGATGTGGTAAATAAAATAAACAATAATAAACCCACAAAAGTTCAATAATTGTCTTTTTATATTTTTTTTATTGTGGTCTAAATTAGTACATTTTATTTCAACAATCCATTTTATTTAGATTGTTCATGTTTTATTTTAAGTATTCTGTCAACTCCTGTAGATATTTACAGTACGCCATTGTTGTTGGTAAGGTAGTGTCATTATCATTAACATTGTAATATCCGGGGAAAAAAGGTTCTCGAGCACACCCAGTGGTCTCGAGTATTAAGAGTCATCGTGCTTCCGTCAAGGTTATCCGAGGTAAAGGTTTTTTATTATTATTATTATTATTGTTATTATTTTTATTATTAGCACCGCGTCTTACTACCCGTTCGGGTTATACGCACTTACACTAATGTGTAATGGTAGGGTGATTGTGAGATGAAATGAAGGACCTACAGTTTATCGTGGAATCCGAACCACGGTGGTGGCCTGGCGTTCCCCACATTCACAAGATGTCTTGTCAGAGGTGAAGGAAGGGTTTGGTAATCAGATAAATCTTTGCCGGGACCGAGGATTGAACCCCGGCCGCCAGCTTAGAAGTCTGACACCTTACCCCTAGACCACCAGGTCACCTTTTTTATTATTATTTTCTCCTAGATGCTAGGAGTGGCGCCCAACAAACACATAATTGTATTCATCTCGACGTTATGCAAACATATTTGATAAACACCTACACAGATATTATAATAATATATATAATATTTTTTTTTTTTTTTTCGCAATATTTTGTTTTTACAAGTTTCACTATGAAGAATGTTGATTTTCACAGATAAGATGATCCAAAATATGATTTAATCTTCATCGCAAAGATAACGCTCAAAGGACATTTTGTACTATCTACTTGTTTCCATAAATTTTTGTTTGTATGGTAAGCCTTGAGGGATAAGTTATAGCCTAATTCATAAATCTCTAATTCCAATTCTTCAAGATTTGTTTCGTACATTCTATTAATATATTTGGCAATAATAGGCTTAATGATATCCACGCTATATTAAATGGATTTAAAAAAAATATGATTGGCTGAATTTTACTAAATTGTGCAGATTTTTGATTGAATGAATACATCGCCCAACTTTTCTATGTGTCCACCAAATAATTTTCAAAACATATTTTTTTCAATTCTTGACATGTTTGGAAAATGTGTCAATATAATTTTGTCTAGTTCTTATTTTAAATGGGAACTCAATTTCAATATAAATATCTTGGTGAGTGCATTAAAAAGGACCGGTGGGTGCAGGGTTGGCAACCCTGTCTTAAGGGGGAGGGGGGCTAGTGAGCGTGAGTTTAGGACATTATTTTTGAAGTTTTTATAGCATAAACATTTTTTTGGCTAAGATAAATCAAATATTTATTCTATAGAAACAGAGTTTAATTTTCTGCCCATGCTAAACTCAACAGTTGTTGAATATCTGTCAAAGATATCAAGGAATTTAATGATAACTTTTTATTTTAATTTAAAAAGTTTGTCACCAAATGCCACTATGCTCATGATATACATTTAATAATTGTTGGGATTAGTGTGTGCATAAAACTAAACTCTATGTTTCTATAGAAGAAATATTTGATTTATATCGGCCAAAAAATTCTTATGCTATAAAAACTACAAAATGAATGCACTAAACTCGCGCTCACTAGCCCCCATCTTAAGTTTTCTGGATAGTTTATTTACTTTATTTGCCTCATACAGCATACTGTTGACTAAAGCAGTAAAATACCCCACTGTAGACAAGACTATCTTATCTATGAGACATGTTGGAATAGTCAGCTGATTACATGTGAGTCACGGACAATAAGATAATAACGATGGAAATTATTCCTCTTTGGGACAGCTGTGTACCTTATATTATCACTGGCCGAAACAATTCAATATTCTTGGACATGTTTTGCTTGGTTTGTTGGAGTTGTGATAAGGAAAAACACTAGTAATTTTGTGAACAAGAGACGCGGCATTATTTGAATAATAATAATATCATGTTCTTATCTTTAATAGTTTTATATATTTTCTCTTTGAATTTCAAAATGAAATATATCTTTTATTTCTCATCGTATTTGAAGTTGAGAGTTTTCTTTGTTGATAAATATATTAAATAAAATACTATATTCAAAAGAGTGCTATATTCATAGAACGTAACGGTAAGTTAGCGTGTTAAGATGTCAGTCTCGAAATATATGTCAAAATGTAAAATAAAAAATCCCAGAGGTACTCGACCGATTGCCTAGGAAAATCCTAATTACTTGAGGTGAGCTATTAAATATAGAACCTTTTGTGTAACCACCTTATTTAAATGGACAACCAGATTGAAAAACTATGTACAGTACATACATATTTTGGACTCAGTTCAAAGAAATTCCCTGCCAAATTTTGTTAGAATGGGTCCACGCATTTAACGGTTATCGCGGAACAAACAGATATACATATTTTTGAGTGGTCATCGTCTTGAAACGGATAACCAGATCGAAAAACCATGTAAATGCATTGTTTGGCCTTGGTTCAAATAATTTCCCTGCCAAGTTTCGTTAAAATTGGTCTACTCATTTGACAGTTTTGGCGTGGCAAATATTTGGACAGATGAAATGACAAATGCTAAAAAAAAATCTTTTTATGGGAGTATTTACCATGAACCACCATGGGATGGACACCTCACACTTCCCCCGCACTCCCCTAAAAACAATCTAGGTGTGTTCTTGAGGATTTGGGCTAATTCTATATACCCCTAATCCCCACTAAACTAAAGGAGCCCCTATTTAGTTACTAACACTCTGTAACGCACTTATAGTATGTTCAAAATTTCTTGTGCCTTGGCCGAGTTCATATCACGCTAGTACTAAGTAATTTCAACCTTACAGGGAATCGAACTAGCAAAATTACTAGAGATGATTAATTTACGCAATCATTGCTCAGTTATAGCACTTTAGCATTCTTTACTACGACACGGAGTCGATGATAAGTAAAATATATTTAAAACCATTAAAGTTAATGAGCTTTTGTGTTTCCAATGCCACAAAGTAAGTAAGTAGTTGATACCCAACAGCCTCTGTGGTATAGTGGCCAGATTTACTGTACTTCAGGTCCCGAAGTCCCGGGTTCGATCCCCAGTGCTTCCAATTCTGTCTGCGAAGCAGTGGGTCTGAAACGGAACCAAAATCAACATCGTGAGGACAAATGAGGAGCTACTTGAATGAATAAGTAGCGCTTCAGTCTAGAAAACTGAGATAGAAGGTGGGAGGGTTCGTTGTGCTGACCACATGACACCCTCAACCCGAAAATATTGGCACTATCTTCGCCAATATATGGCAGCCTCTCGACTGGTATAACCTGCTTGCAGGCTGACATCATGGAGATATTACTAAAGTTAAAATCTACCAATAGGATAAAAGATTATTCCCAAAAATATTTATTTCTGGAAAATTGTTGTAAATCCTATAGATGTTTGAAAACTGTAAACACCGTATTAAATAACAGATACCCACTTCAGTGGCCGAGTGGTCTAAGGCGTCACTCCAGCGTTAAATTGGCCTGCTGATAGCGGAGCGCTTGGGGTTCAAATCCTGGTTGGGTCTACTGAGGATACTTTTTCCTTGTTTCCCCATCTCATTACCTAAACATACTGGTAGATAACCTCTCAAATGCTTCCTTCCTCATTACTACCTAATTAGATTATCATATATGCGTATTTCATGAACAGGTAGTGTGACGCGGTGATTTCAGTAATCAAAATAACAGATAGATTTATAGTCAAAATTGTTCTAGTTTTCGAAATGAAATTGCTTTTAAAATATTTTATTGCCTCTTTAACCTTTAAAGTTTAAAAATTAATAAAGCACAGTGGCAAAATTTAGCATATTAAATTTTAGTTATTTTTTATTTTACCTGCTTACCAATAAACTCAAATAAATTGTACGACCAAATCGTAAGCTGCATACTCTCTCGTATAGGTTATTGTAGTTAGTGTCAAAATCTTCAAAAATAAGTTATCTCTAATTTTACCTTAAATAATTTTTTCTCTGATAAATAAGTATACAGTATTATTTATCACTACCCTCCCCAGATATTTATTTGATAAAAATAGTTCAAGACTTTTTTAAAAAGATTATTTATAAAGAAATGACCTTAGTTCGTTTCTACTCTGTTCAATAACATGACCCGTCTGCTAGGCCTTGTATCCATGGCCCATAGTTTTTATTGCAAGGGGGCTATCATTAAATTACGTAAGGCTTTTTTACATTACTTTAGATCCTCCCTCCCCTCGCGTTAGCTCCCTCCCACCTCTCTAGCTTGCGTGATTTTTAAAGATTTGGTAAGTCATGTTATTTTAATCGTTTAATTATTTTAGACATGAGGATTGGTAATATCCCACTTTGGTGGCCACATGATCCAAGGCGTCACTATCGCAATAGACTAGTCTGCCGATGACTGGGAGATCGTGGCTCAATCATGATCGGGTGATATTTCCTAAATATCTTCCCACTTTCTCTCCACGCGAATGCGGGTACACTTCCTCTAAGTTGAAGCGTATTCATCCCTAACCCACTGGCGTAATTAGTTCATACCTAAACAGGCAGAATTAATGAAGGAAATGTACCCACATTTTCGTGGGAGAGTAGAAGGAAACGATTGAATAAGATCTCGAAATACCCTCAGCAGAGATTTGAATCCCCAGATAGAAGCGTCTAGCTGGCTGGGATGGCTAGGCTAACTTTTCTGCTCGAGAGTATGATTGTATCTTGACGTTTTATCTCCCCACGTTTAGTCACCTACACACTTTAAGGTCCTGCACTGTACTTCTTATCTCTATCAGTTCTAGGAAAAGTTTGCTAGCGGTCTTTACTGATTACCGGTCGCGGTCAGCCAACCTACCATTTCTTTAGACAAACCAGTAATGCTGCCAACCTGATGTCTGGAATCCACCAGTATGTATAACGTTAGTAACGCCATATATTTTGAGAGCTGAAAGCTCAACCCACCGCCAGAGAGGGTAGGCAGGGCCTTAATAGTCCAAGTTTCTCCTCCATGCATCCCAATGCTCCAAATGTAGAATTTCATCAGTTTCTTCCTCAGTGCCAAACGAAAATTGTTGGTCAGCAGTAGTTTTGCGTATAACCCGCACGGGTAGTAACACACGGTGCTAATAATAATAATAATAATAATAATAATAATAATAATAATAATTGGTCAACAGTAACCTATTCCTGTTGAAAGCTTCCTTGCAAACTGCACTGGAAGCACTTCTCAGCAGCGATGAGACTGTTTTCGAATAACTTATGACGACACATCCATCCGAACGTGTAAGCGAAACAAATCAAACATGTTTGTTTTCGAGAGATATCGGACTTAGAACATCAGCAAGCTGTTCTCTCTCTAACTCATGCCTGCGGTGCAATTGATTCAATGCGTTTGTTTCTCACGCTCACAAGCTCAGACTATGTCGAAGGTTATAATCTAGTCAGGTGTTCTGTGGGTAGGCTTTCTAAGTGGTTTCCCATCCTCAAATACAGGTACATTTCCTCTTAAATTCTACTTTCCTCAAACCAACCCCACTAGCGTGATTACTAATAGGGTATAGCGCGAACAGGTATGAAGACGCGGTTAAGAATAAAACAAATCATCAACTTACTAATACCCGCTTCGGTGGCCAAATGGTCTAACGCGTGACTCTCGCATTAGATTAGACCACCGATTAGGTTCAAATCTCGGTCGGGTGTACTGAGGGTGGTTTTCCCCAAAATTGTTTCCGATTTGCCTCCACGCAAATGTGGGTACAGTTCCTATAAATATAACTATCCTAATTCCTAAGAAATCATTAGCGTAATTAGTACATAACCGTGTAACCCGAACGGTTAGTAAGACACGGTGATAAAAAAAACCTTACTATTCCAATATTTGAGTGTTTTTGAACGCTAGTGTAGTGCTTGTGTTGAAATGTGCTGTCATTTTCCCAATAAATTACGTCAGAGGATAAGTGGAGCGTCTTGCACTAAATTAGCATTCAAACAACAAGAATTTTGCCCCCACCACGTCTTAGCACCCGGGATTTGACCCCCGATCAATCCACTGGAAATTCAGTCCAACATGATAGTGACATTTTAGACCATTCGATGACCACCAAAGCGTGTGAGCAACTCGCATCTTCGTTCTTCCATGCCTTTTCTAATTACAAACGCATGGTTAATAATTAGTTACTGTGAACGGAGAAGTATTCTTTTTATCAATCATAAATGTTCTGGGTTGCACCAGAATTCGAACCTGGATTCTTAGCTTAGCAGGCAGGGACGCTACTCATAAGGCGCTGAACAATGCTAAAGGGCAAACAATGAACTATAAACTTTAGCTAATAGTTCAAATTGGTTGTATTTATTATTTGAAGAATCGAGTTCCCTAAGCCTACCTTGCATTGTTACACTATGGTAGCTAATAAGATAGGCTCACGGTGTAATACGTTAAAGTAAGATCGTTGTCTTTCAGGGTAAACGAAGTGTAGCTTAAGGGCTTACCTCAGTCTACGGATAGACACATAACTTAGAAAAATAGTACAGCTCAAACCTAAGGTCACACCGTGATGTGCTTTGCTGCTGTATACTTTAGAAAATAGTGTCAATTTGACCAGAGAAACCATTTAACCATATTTAATCGAATATAACCAAACCAAAAAGAAAAGGGGGAAAATATACTTTTGAAAAAGGAAAAATAAATCTAAGCTTATCCCAATTTTATTGTTGTCAAATGAAGAAAACTGCATATGAATACGTTTTCTGATTCGGCCGTAATATTGTATCAAAAATTCCTGTAAATCGGCTGTGATATAGTCTATAAAATGTCCTTCTAATAAATACATTTTGGATAAGTACTGAGTCCTAAATTGTACTTTGGATGAGTATCAGGTCCTAGACTGTACATTGGATGAGTACTGAGTCATATACTTTACTAAGTATGAGTATCAAGTCCTAGACTGTACTTTGGATGAGTACCAAGTCATAGACTGTACATTGGATGAGTACCGAGTCATAGACTGTACATTTGATGAGTACCAAGTCCTAGACTGAGACTGTATATTGGATGAGTATCGAGTCCTAGACTATAATTAGGATGAGTACTAGGTCATAGACTGTACTTTGGATTAGTGCTAAGTCCTATACTGTACATTGGATGAGTACCAAGTCCTGAACTCCACTTTGGATGAGTATCGAGTCCTAAACTGTACTTTGGATTAGTACTAAGTCCTAAACTGTACTTTGGATGAGCACCGAGTCCTAGACTGTACTTTGGATAAGTACTGAGTCCTGGATTGTACTTTGGATGAGTACCTAGTCTTATACTGTACTTTGGATGAGTACTAAGTCCTAGACTGTAGTTTGGAATAGTACTAAGTTCTAGACTGTACATTGGATGAGTACCGAGTCCTAGACTGTACGTTGGATTAGTACCGAGTCCTAGACTGTAATTAGGATGAGTACTAAGTCCTAGACTGTAATTAGGATGAGTACTAAGTCCTAAACTGTACTTTGGATTAGTACTAAGTCCTATACTGTACATTGGATGAGTACCAAGTCCTGAACTCCACTTTGGATGAGTATCGAGTCCTAAACTGTACTTTAGATTATGCCGGGATCACGATCAACTTAACGTAACTTAACGTAACTTAACGTAACGTTCACTTAAAGTTAACTTAACTTATGTGTGATCACGATTCACTTAACTTAACGTAACAATTCGAGCCAAACATATGCATTCTCGAGTATGATCTGTGGTTTTGTACTATTTGTAAAGTGATGATCTGTGAATGTTTACAGTTTTCAATCAATATAATAAATATATATTAATAAACTTTTTTGATAAATTTAGTTCCCTATTTTAGTTTAATTATTTTGTTTCAACGTCTGATCACTAAAACTTACGCTAAAGAGTAAACAATTGTCATAATACCAACAAATGAATTACTAAATAGCCCTGTTGACGTCACTCGCATAGTGATTGGCTGGCTAGATCACGTGAAAACCTTCAAGTAACGTAAAGTAACGTAAAAGACCTCCCAAGACATTTCTTACTTTAAGTTAACTGCAAGTCAACGTTAAGTTAAGTGCATCGTGATCGCTTCCATTTAAACACACGAGGAGGTCCTTTACGTTAAGTTACGTTAAGTTGATCGTGATCCCGGCATCAGTACTAAGTCCTATGCTGTACATTGGATGAGTACCGAGTCCTAGACTGTACTTTGGATTAGTACTAAGTCCTATACTGTACATTGTATGAGCACCGAGTCCTAGACTGTACTTTGGATAAGTACTGAGTCCTGGATTGTATTTTGGATGAGTACCTAGTCTTATACTGTGAGTACTAAGTCCTAGACTGTACATTGGATGAGTACCGAGTCATAGACTGTACTTTGGATGAGTACTAAGTCCTATACTGTACATTGTATGAGTACAGAGTCCTAGACTGTATTTTGGATTAGTACTAAGTCCTATACTGTACATTGGATGAGTACCGAGGTCTAGACTGTAGTCTGTACCTACTTCCATTGTCACTTGGGTTTGCACGTCCAACTGTTCAGTCCATTTATTCTGGTCGTATCTGTTTGTCCACTAGAATGAGCCCATTCAGCTGACAAGACTGATAGCAGCTGACAGGCCACAGATGAATGGGGACAAGGATATAATATTTCCAGATTCTACAGAGCCTTTAGGAGAACGACACCTTTCAATGACTTCGTGAGGAGTCAGTGTGGTAAAAAGTCAACGCCTTTTTTTTTGCACCAAGTTTTTACTAACTTTTCAGGTTATAGGCATATGTAATAATCACGCTAATGAGCTCTGGATGAGGAAGGTTGGATTTAGAGGAAGTGTGCCCACATTTGCACGGAGATAGAGTGGCAAACCATAGAGGAAAACCTTCCTCAGTACACCCGACCGGGATTCAAACCCTAATCTCCCTGTCATCGGCAGTATAGTCTATTGCGAGAGTGACGTCTTAGACCATACAGCCACCGAAGCAGGTCAAATTATTGTTGACTAAAGACATTCAAGTTTGAATACGAAATGTGTATAAATTAATGTAACTCTGAATACAATTAGAGATGCAAGATGGAAAGTTTACCACGGTGAAAGCTTTTCTTTAATACCGTAAATAATGTTGTTTGGCTTATAACATTCAAGTTTATCTTTGATGAAATCATTGACAAAATGTCATGATTTTTTAAAATCATAATACTACTTTTATGTTTTTATTTTAATACTTGGCGTAGTTAAGACAAGTTTATCTTGTCTTACATTTAACCAATACGATGTACTGTACATTATGAGCTAAATGACGTATAGTAATATACATACTAATCTTATATATAATTTGATAAGCCCGTTTCCGGTAGTAGAAATTAAATGACTGAACAGAATTTGACAAACAACCACTCATTTTAACGGTTAGGAGAAACACCGATTTTCACATAGAATTTTCAGTTTTTCATTCTTTGTTTAATTACCATGAAAACCAATATTTGCTGCATGGCTGTAAATTTCTAAATAAAATATATCTCTTTGGCTAAAAAATAATAACTGAATCTTTATTTGTTGGTTCAAACACATCACCATTTTCTCTTTGGACGAATATTACTCTTTGGATGCTGGTCATGGCAAATTTGAATTGAGATTTTTTTCTGTCTCTCAAATTCTCTCTAAATCACTCTCATTCTCTCTACATCTCACTCTCGCTCTCTCGATATCTCACTCTCTTGATTTCAAACTCACTTTCTTTCTCTTAAACTCACTTTATTTCTCAAACTCTCTTTATCACTAATTTACACTTCAACTTATCTCTCTAACTTTCTTTCTAACTCTCTCCCTCACTCTCTTTTAAAGTCCGTTTCTAACTTTCTCTCACTCTAATTTTCTTTCTCTAAACTAATCTCTACCTCTCTAACTTTCTTTCTCAAACTCTCTCTCACATACCTTCACATTTTCTCTCTCTTTCACACAATATCTCTCCCAAAAATTTAACACTATCTTTTTTTAATACATACACAATCATTAACACACTTTATCATGCATTCTTCCTCACATATTTGCTTTATATCTCTCACACACTCTCTCTCACTTTATCTCATACTCTCTCTCTCTCACACACACACACACACACACACACACACACATATATATGTGTTTATATAATTTAATAAACCCATTTCTGGTAGTTGAAATTGAGAGTTAAAGGTTTTAACCAGCAAAGTAAATTTAAAGGTTAGAGGCCCAGTATGCCAGCAAACATATTTGCCTAAAAATCAAACTAAATTTTCCTTACTAATTTGCCATAGTTTTATTCTGTGTGGACAGCGGCTAAATTGTACAATCATTCTTTGTTTTACATCACCTTGAAAACCATTATTTCCGTATTATTGTATATCAGTAAATGAAATATTTATCTATGGCTAAAAATAATAACAGCTTAATAATAATTTCTTACTTGAGTGGCTTGGTGCAATGATTAGATAGAGAGATTGGAGTTCTCATCGTGGACGGAAGAGGGGAAATATAAGTTTTGATTCAAATTAAACAACAAAAGCAAAATATCCATGTAATTTGATAGCTTTTGACAAGTAAACTTTTAATTAGAAAGTCAAGTGATGTCATATTATATTTATATTTTCCCAATAAAAAATCTAGAATACTTTTTAGTGCAATAAAATGAAGGCATCGGTGCAATGATCCCCTAATTGATTATATTGTACTATCTGTTGAAGTTGACAGCTGTAGGTCATCTGAATTAACGTATGAATATATGAACGTAGCTTTAATTACTTTTGTAATTGTCAGGTGGCCATCGTATGGCAACCACACTATAGAAACCTTGGAATTTTGTTGGTGCACATAATACTTTAAATAGTGAGGCTGTTGCGTCATTTGAGTCACTGCCCCTACGCTGATTTGTTTCTTAAGGTGGGTCCCCTCAAACATTTTCCACGCAAGAGCCGTATGACCGTGTGCGAACAGGAGACAATGTTCTAGTGTGGACATGTTTCACCGCACAGGATGAGAGTGTGCGAACAGGAGACAATGTGCCGATGTGGACGTGTTTCACCGCACAGAATGAGAGTGTGCGAACAGGAGACAATGTTCTAGTGTGGACATGTTTCACCGCACAGGATGAGAGTGTGCGAACAGGAGACAATGTGCCGATGGGGACGTGTTTCACCACACAGAATGAGAGTGTGTGAACAGGAGACAATGTGCCGGTGTGGACGTGTTTCACCACACAGAATGAGATTGTGCGAACAGGAGACAATGTGCCAGTGTGGACATGTTTCACCGCACAGGATGAGAGTGTGCGAACAGAAACAATGTGCCGGTGTGGACGTGTTTCACCACACAGAATGAGAGTGTGCGAACAGGAGACAATGTGCCGGTGTGGACGTGTTTCACCACACAGAATGAGATTGTGCGAACAGGAGACAATGTGCCAGTGTGGACGTGTTTCACCACACCACATGAGCGTGTGTGAACCAGAAACAATGTGCCAGTGTGGACGTGTTTCACCGCACCACATAAGCGTGTGTGAACCAGAAACAATGTGCCAGTGTGGACATGTTTCAAAACACCACATGAGCGTGTGTGAACCAGAAACAATGTGCCAGTGTGGACGTGTTTCACCGCACAGAATGAGAGTGTGCGAACAGGAAACAATGTGCCAGTGCGGACGTGTTTCACCGCACAGAATGAGATTGTGCGAACAGGAGACAATGTGCCAGTGTGGACGTGTTTCACCGCACAGAATGAGAGTGTGCGAACAGGA
>CABFVZ010005379.1:13103-32140 GCA_902151445.1 Timema monikensis | reverse complement strand
ACCTGCAAGATTATTAGCTGAATGACGTGCTGCACGGGTTTGTGATATCCGAATCCTTTCAATTTCATTTCGCTCTTCACGTTGCTGTTCAGTCCGATTAGAATGAAAATTAGCTTGTTTTCTAGCATTTAGAGTTCTTCGACCCAAATTGCTCCGCCCGCGTTTTATAGGCGGCATGAGTTTTGGACTGAGTATAAATGGAAACATACAACAAAATAAACCAATCAACCAAAGATAAATCGAGGAACTTCAAACTGTATATCGTAGATAGATAAAGTGTCAAATCTACGGATGCATTCAAATAGTTTATATTAATTTTAAGGTTACGTTCATAAAGAGAAAGTGTCAAATCTACGGATGCATTCAAAGCTACTAATTAATTTTCAAGTGTTTTTTCTTTATATTATGGTTTGGTACTCTTTTTGTTTTATTTGAATAAAACGAAACAGTAAGTAAATTAATTGAAAGTCGATTTTAGGGTGTCTGAGATCGATTCACTTAATCGATTCATTGCTCAAATCGATCTTCACGACCCAAAAAAAATCGATTCTTCGATTAATCTATCTCAGTTCGCCATCTCTAGAATTGACAGCTTGGAACAGTTTGAATGGGAAAAAGAAAAGTGTGGTTTTTACGTTTTTCAGGGCAATTTTTCAATTTTTCTCTTCATAAGAACCTTCCTCGGATTTCAACAAATATTAGAGAAAAAAATTAGCCGAATTGGTCCAGCCGTTCTCGAGTTTTGCGGTTAGCAACACATTTAGCGATTCATTTTTATTTATAAGATATATGACACATCATATGTAACATGAGGGTTCACCTATTTTATTTTCATAAAAGTGTCTATTCAGGACATAAATCTATGATTTCAGGTAATTTCTCTTCATGGGAGTGTTTATAGAAATTATTACTCCCAATTGATTCAGAAGCTTTCCATATAACTTTGAGAGAATTAATACAAAGGAGGTTACTTAATGGTATACATGTTGATTTAGCAGCTTTGCTGCTAGCGCCTGGAAGGAAACATTGGCTTGAAGATTCCCCATTTATATTAGCTCAATGTGATTGTTCATGCTGCTTCACAGCAGACAGCATCCCAATGTCTGGCTCTAAGACTATTTTTAGATATAGCTCTATAGTAAATTGTCTGTGTCTGTATGTATTCTTCATGTGGACCAAGCCCTCAGCCTTACGGAAGTTTCGTTTCACTCCTTGTGTCCTCGAACACTGGGGCTCGCGATTGTCAATACTCGGTGATAAAATCACCTCCTTACGACTCACGTTTAGCATATTCATAATAAAAGACCATTATAATCATAATGGGCAGCCTGCATAAGCTCTTTGTGAGATATGATTATATGAAGAGGAGGTCAGGTCACAACCTGAACCTAGCTTTGGGGAAGCCGGCCGACTGACTCTCTTGTTTTGGTTCTATTCTCCATAATAGTGTCATGTTTTTCGCACTTTCGCATAAAACACTAAACTTGTTTCAGGATACCTACAAAGTTTCCAAAACATCGCTTATCAACTGAGCATCTTTGGACAAATCAACATTTTGTGATTGTAATAAAGTTCTATAAAAACTGTAAAAATACTTGTGCTCCCTTCTGCCGCACCTTAAAGTATAAGCATGTCTTGTAGGTGGGTACATTACAACTACCGTGGCGTAATCTTCAAACATAGTTGCGTTAAAGAGCAAATGAAGATTGCACAGCGAACGCACGTATATAGGGAGATTCCCATGGGTTCTCTAGTGTACATCTGCTACTCTATTCCAAGGATCATATCCTGGAACTCAAATTGCTTATTTCTCTGAGCGCACGCCACTTATACAATGTGACAGAATCGCCAATAGAATAAGTACTCTTTGGAATACTCTTTAGAAACGTGTTGACAGATACATTCAATATAAATTCCACTTAACTCATTCCTACCCCACCAGACTTAGTTGAATTTGAATATCCTGAACGGGTAGAAAGACTCGGTAAAAAACAACAACCCAAAAATGAAAAAAAACAACAACCACAGGTTGGGGGACCATAGAGAGTTTTCTTGATATGAGCACTTTTCAGAAAAGAGACTTTGTTCTACTTATTTATATTCCTGCCTACACAAACATTTGAGTAATGCACTAAAGATCACCTAGCACAGCTACCGAGTTAGTTCTCGACATACATATTGAGCAAAGTCGACGACGAGCTCGTCTTGGGTTGGGAGCTTCACTCGCCTTATTCAAAACATCAATGGCTTGCTTCATCATGGATATTCATTTTGAGTCATCTTGAAAAGTGAGGAGTATTGATGTTTCAGATCTGTGACTAGGTTCTTTTATTTCTATCGGAACTACTAGAGAAGTGTGATTTTTAGCTTAAAATGGGCTCTTTTGGTTCAGGAGAAGTTTTACAAATATTTCCGCCTGCATGAGCAATCCTTTCTTATCTATTCCAAAACTGGATCAAACATAACAATTTTGTCATTAAAATTAAAGGCGGCTATATTAACTGGTACCAATCGAGACGTCTTCAATCCAATAACTGAAAGAGCACTCGTGTAGTCTTGCGTTGCATTTGCTTTCATTCCTGTGAACCAGGCCTAGCTAACCTTGGAACACCTACCCACACTCGTAGTTATGTGATAATGTTCAATTTTATCAACTGAAGATGTTAATAATATCTTAATATTCAGCTAAGAGGGTACTAATGCTATCAAAGTGCATCACTGCCGTACTACCGCTGAAAAATGCCCCCCATGAACCTGAGAACAAGTCTGGACACGCATCTCCATGTGATATGATATATCGTGTCCAGACATGTCTTCAAATCGTAGGGGGACATTTCCAAAATGTATTATGGAAAGATCTGCAACGAGGTACGTGATACGTTCTGCACAGTTCTTTTGGATCATCAAAATAGATCGTTTTGGACCTTTGTATCTTTAAACTATATTTTCAAACAACTCTAGCAAGTGTAACTGCTTCCCTCTGTGCTTCAAACTCTCATCCCTGTCTTAGAGATTTACAAATAATTTTATTTGGTACCAAAATAATATTGTGAGCCTCTCTGTGAGCATACCGCACTGTAAAACAGCTGATTAAAATATTCATGATCCTTGTTGAATGTACTGTTTTTACGGATCCACTCAATTCACTGTTTGACATATTCTTAGGTAACTTAGACTTAAATTCGAGAATTGTCTCCGAATTCTACTCATTCAAGATCGCCGAGGGTGAAATGATCAATGACCAATTATATATCATAGGCTAGTTATACAGTTTAACGATGTACATTATACTATGTACACTGAATAAAGTAGCACCTTTTAATAAAATTAATGTCATGGTCCTATACATCGGCTGCGTACTATCCTCAGAACGGTCATAAAAAATAACACGAAATATTCAAGCTAGGGCTATAATTTTGTACTCTGGACCGTTAACGATACTTTCACGATACTGCTGCGTGGCCTGAGATTTGGGATTCCTAACTCTATATTGAACTAGAGTACATTGTTATCATAAATACTATTTTTGTGTAACATTATACTAAATGGAATCCTGAAGTAGACCATTTCCTTAATTTATGTTATTGATATTAAGGCTGCCGCCTACTTGAAAGGAAATATACTTCCAAAGCAATATTTATTATGAGAATGTCATCCTTAAAGTCTAAAAACCACTAAAACAACCCTCAATTATCTTTAAGATTTTTCTAATAAATTGAGAAATGATTCCCGTACACGGGAATCGAAACCTGGGACTTAACACACCAATGTTTTACCACTTAGCTATCCAGGGATCATCCCGTCACTCATAATATACCTCCTCTTCACTTGAGAATAATTTTAAATGTTTTTGGCAGAAGGTGTCCTGCTATCTATGTGCAAAAGTTATAACTAAAAACATTACTGGTTTGTTTGTTAGGTATGTTTGTAAAATTATCACGAAATCACCACACAATTAATGTTGACATAAGCTAATACGCTAAAAAAATTTTTTTAGAAGGCCAGAGAAATTATTGAAAACTTTGCAGGAACTTGGGAAGTATGTTAGTCTAGACACGGATAGAGTGGGTGACCTTTACCTTTAAACCAAAAGGGGTTTATGGAGGTAATATGAGTAGGAACATTCCAAATTAATATTTAATCTTAGGAAAAAATTAATGTATATTATTTAAAAATAAAATAATTGCAAACTAAAAGTTGGTCTAGGCCACATGGTGTAACATTTAATGAAAGTTAATCTTGATTGTTAATAAGTGCATTGATTACACATTATGTGAGACTAACATATTTATTGTGTCTCTTGAACATAAAAGGTACGTGTCAAAGTTTTAGGAAATAGCTTAAAAATTAGCAATACACCAGAAGCTGGTTAATCCGAATCAATTGGGACCTAAACTCGTTCGGATTAACCGGGAGAATACCGGGATACAGTAGTTTCACGCATTTTAAATTATAGATGATTGAGTTTAATCAAATTTTGATTCATTTAACTGATGTAAAACCAGTCCTCAACGTGGGCCGGAACGCCGTTGTGGTTGATACGACATAAGCTTTAAAAAACGTTCCGCCCGCACACATGGTTCTTCCTATCGGTTTCAAAAAGGACCTCTATTCTAGTCCGAACGAACCCAGATCCTACTACGTGTCTGTGTAGTGTATTGTATTTTGTATTACACGGGGTTTTGCAAGAATTTGCTTCACAACAGAGACGACGATTCCTATAACAAGACAAAGACTTAAACACAAATGTATTACAGATGTTAATATATCCCCCTCCCTTTTGTAGCCTCTATTGTGGGGATTATTTTTGGAAAGGGAATTTGCTTTTTTGTTCTTAGGTAGGTGATCACTACCTTCAGTTTGACATTGTCTTTCATTGTGTGAATACCTTTCGTACACCTCTTTTAAGTTTTGAACTCTGTGCCACAAGTGAACCAGAAAAAAAAAACACATATATAAACACATTTCGAAAGTACATATTTCTTTTTATAAACTATGTTTCGCGTAAAATTGTATTTATATACTCAAGCTAGATATAATATTTCCTTGCCGCATAACTAAACATATTTTCTTCAAAACATTTATTGCATTGAATGAAATGAAAAATGATGTTCGTTTGTCAGTGGCAAAATCTTTAGAAATGCAAAGCGTATTTAATTAAAACAGATCCTGCTCTGTATAGTCAGAATTTACATGCAAATTAAATTCCTCATATGTGATGTCTAAAATATGCAAAAATACGCATTAAATTCCGCCACGCAGGTATAACTTCCAGTATTGGTTTGAAAACAAAACCACTGTCCTGTTGGGGTCTGAAATAATACTTGAATAAATTAAAATTTGCAAGTAATATAAAGAGATTTACCACGACAGGCCTCGTAAGCCGGTGGCCGAAACAAACCCATACTCGAGCTGTCATAAGGAGAAACAGGATTAGGAATGAAGTTATCCATAGAATAGTGGGGGTACAGGGAGTACACGAGATAATAGAGGAAGCAAGACAGGATGGAAAAAGAAAGGATGCCAAAGCAAAGGTTGGAAATGAAGTATGTAAGAAACAGATCGCAAAGAAGGCCAATAAATAAATGGAAGGAGCAGATAAAGTGTTCAAGTGAGAGGAGAAGAATGGAAGAAATTAAAGGATGAAAAGTGGTAGAAGGATAGGAGAAGATGGAGGTATTTTTCTAAACTGACCCGGCTACAGGCTGGAAACAGATGATGATGAAGATTATGATGATGAGAAAGGGCTTTACATTAAAGAATAGAATATCTGGTTGTTTCTGCCAATTTAATGAACAGTGTTTGTTACAAAACATTTTACATCGAAACAAAAAATTTCACATGGATTAAATAATAATAGTTCTTAACATTCTCATAATTTTTCATAGCAATATAAACCAAAAAACTATTCAAATATTCTGATGTCATATTTTCCCTTTTCTGTGGCAACACTTTGTAGGAGGAAACTGTTTTTTAACTCACAAGAAATGATTGGGGAATGTTTTCATATATTTCTCATTGTAATTCAATTAATTTCAGTCTAATATTTTACCCACAAATGGTACCCTTAACATGTTTCAATGTTTCACGTGTATTATTTTTACAAGAATGAAAAGATGCGAAACAACAATACTAACAACAATGTGATGTTTATAATCTAATGTCAAAAAGATGTAATTATTAATTCTTATGCTGAAAATAATTAGTTTTGAATTTTATTATAAATGATTTTAATTAATGATGGATATAATATGAGTTTAGTCTAGTGCCTACCTACATAGTTAAATATTGGATATCGTCTTACTTTGGCAGTATATTTTTTGTTTCAATATAAACTAATATTAATTAATTGTAGTTATCAATAGATTATCTTAATATGGTAAACTGCAACGTGATATTCATTTTACAGAAATTCAATTATACTGGCATGGTTTAGCATACAACTTATTTAATTGTGTATAAACAATGCGATAGGTTCTAACATTGTCATAATAATAATCGACTTTAATAACGAAGTTAAGGCTACCGCCTTTTCTTACACTTAACCAATACAGTTATAATGAAGTTTAACAAAAATTATATATATAAACACACACAAAAAAGTATAAAAAGTAGAGCTAAAATACACCAGGATTACACGTATCACACTCCTAAATCTCACGAGTGAGCTTCCACACGCAGATTGTTTGTGACTTTTCGCTTGAAACCATTCCATTCTAATTTCTTTACATCGTTGGTTAAGGTATTCCGTGAACGAGAAGCTGAAACAGTGAAAGAATTTGAGTAATTATTGGAATTATGGAGAGGAATGAATAAAGTTGAGTTTTCTTGTGATCGAGCGTTGGAATTAATATTATTAGGGTTGAGTGAGTGTATGCGTGAAGAGAGGTATTGTGGGAAGTTGGAAGTCAATAGTTTATTTATGATGGTCATCGAGTGTAGAGTTCGTCTTTCTTTAAGTCTTAGGGCGCGGACATACAGAGAGCAACTCGCAACGGCAACGCAACGAAATCTGCAGTTGCTCGTGTAGAGCACATAGAGTTGAATGTAACCGTTTATACTGCGGGAAACGAGAGGAAGACTGCAACGCAACTGCTGGGAAACTCGCGCACCACCAGTTTCCCGGGCACGACATGCTGTAAACCAGTTTACCAAGTTCCTTAGTTGCTCTGTGTGTCTGTGGAGGATCAAATGAGTGAAATGGCTGCTGCTGAAGAATATAACATAATATTCGTTCATGTTGTAGAAAAATATCCGTGTTTATATGATACAATATAATATGAGCCCAATAGTAATAATTTATTTTTAAAACATTACTACCATTATTTATGTTTAAACCCACCTCGGCGGTATAGTGGTCTAAGGTGTCAGTCTCGTGTTGGACTTTACTTCCGGGGATTGGAAGATCGAGGTTTGAATCTCGTTTGCGTGAACTGAGTTTTTTTTCTTCCTAAATGGTTTTACACTCTCCCTTCACGCAAATTCGAGTCCTCCCACATCCTTAACCCATTAGCGTATTTGGTTTGGTACTTAAGCGAATAACTCGGATGGTTAGTAAGACGTGGTGCAAAAAATATAGTTTATTAAAAGGACCGTCTATTCAAAACAACACGGTAATTGTCAGTAAAAATGATAGATACAGATTTTTTTATCATCAGTTTTTTTATATTTAACTTTATAAAACAAAAATATAATATTAAAAAAAATTGAAGGAGGTTCTGCAACTCCGAGGATCTTATGGATAAGCCGCCACTGGAAAATATGCCCTTTTTGTCTATGTATTTATGTTTCTGCTTTGTCAAAAAAAAAAATTTACCATCACTAATAAGTATTGTGTGTGGAAAAACAACACAAAGCTTAATGGGACTTATAAAATAATACTTTTATTAATTGCACAGTATAACACAATATAATTATTTTAAGTTATGTTTATTGTATCTATTCTGTTGCACAACGATCACCAACCATTGTAAGCCCATTGGTAAGGTACAGGTGAAACGTTTACAAAATAGTTTGCCAGTTTATCCCTGCAACGAACCGACTGTGATCGAGTGGTCCGATCATCATCAATGCATCTAACACGCGGTTTCTTGTAATCAAAATAGTCAGGTATGGACATGTGGCCATCTCTAATTCTTGTGAAATTATGTAACACACAAGCTGCTTGTACTATAACATTCAAGTGATCTTGTGTACACTGAATTCTTTTTTCAAAAATACGCCATTTCATACTCATAAGTCCAAAAGCACACTCAATGCTCTTACGTGCTCTAGATAACCTGTAGTTAAAAACTCGCCTGGTATTGTTTAAATTACGTCTAGGAAAGGGTCTCATGATGTATTCCCTTAAAGGGAAGGCTTCATCGGCACAAAAATAATAGGAGAATGGTCCGTGTGTTTCATCACCCTTGTGTCAAGTATGGATGAACCGAGAAGCGTCTTCGCTTTCGTTTCCGCCGTCGTTGAATGTAAAACAAAATGGTAGCCTCCTCTTCTGACGACGACATCTCGTAAACTGACACTAAATAAGTTTTATCCTATATGAACATTAAATGCAACTTGAAACCAGAAACTATCACGAAGCAACTAGTAGAACTAAAGCTTTCGTTGCGTTGCCGTTGCGCGTTGCTCTCTGTATGTTCGCGCCCTTAGCCAAGTCAGTCTCTTATAGTATGGGGAAATATGATCACGTGACCGGAGGTCGATGCTGTAAATTAAATTAAGGAATTATTGGTTGTTAGTTGTTACCGTTCCGGTTGTTAAACTTTCCTAATTCGAGCACTGTATATAACACGTAAGATGCACTCTAATTGTTTTTATTTACAGGAAAACACGCTGTGTTGAGCTACACTTGTAAATATTGAACATCAATAATCAGATATCACTGTTTCTTACAATTATACTGTAACGTTGAGCTTGTTAACCATTAAAATATTTCATTTTACTTAATTTACTCGGTTCTCCTTTTTCCGAAAATTGTTTTCGGACCAATCGGAACCTTAGACCATCGGGGTTTGGTCTAACAGGTTTTTTCTGTATATCGTTGATGTAACATATGTACTCGTATAGTATAATTGTATAATATGCAATTGGTCATACATTTTACACTGAGCTCGGACGTCTAGGAGACGGCAAATACTGGTCAGAGTACCACTATTATTAGCTGTACAAATTTACCATTATATAGTTGTAAATATGTCTTATACAAAGGGTGGGCCGAAACCATTAAACGATTAGTAAATTGAAAATTAAAACTTTAATTGAATCGTAATTATAATAATAGAATTCATTGTAAAGAATAGTTATGAATGTGGAATAGAAAATATGTTTAAATAGTTCTTAGTCTAAGATAAATTGAGAATTTAAGATAAAAATGCTGTCCTTAATATCTAAGAGGATATAAATATTAACAAAATTAGTCAAAATCACAATATAACGAATTAATTAATAGAATTATAATATTAAAAGTTATGTAAAAGCAATAATTTGAATGTAGGATGGAAAAAAAAGTTTTAAAAGATATTAATCTTAGATCAGATGACAAATTTAACGTTAAACCACTGTCCTTCACAATGTCTAACAGGATATCAACATATTAAAATTGTGAGTCCAATTCACACATAATACAAGTTAAACATAATAACACATGAGTCAAGTAAGTTGAATATACATTATAATAAAAAAATGACAAAGTTATAAAGTTAAGATAGACAGTTGTCAAATGGGAGAGAATAAAAATTAAATAAACGTAAATTGAAGAATTGAATTCTATTCTTATCTTGAAATTCCCTTGATGCTGAATGTGAATCAATCACTAATCGACATGTTTCGACGCGTCGTCGGCGCCATCCTCAGGACTAAATAAGACAAACATCAACGTATGCTGTGGTGTAAGTAATCCAATGCGAGCCAATGTAAAAAACCTGAGACTAAATTGCTTGAACAGGTGTTAATAAAGGAAACATATCGTAGAAAATGAAATATCATATTTACCATTAAGGATTCCTGAAATGAGTTCCTTCAGCAGATAATGAAATAGAACTGAATTAAATTAGAAATGGATGTGTAAATGTAAACTACGGTGATACGGTTCTGGAAGAAGTAAAAGTCAAAGATAATGAAAGTTAAATACAAAGGTGGTGTGACAGCCAAAAAGGTAAATTGTTGGAAATCAGAAATAGATAGGAGAATGAATAAGTTAATAAATGTAAACGAGGGGGCAAAAAGGATTATAAAAAAGGGAAGAATGAAGGTTCAAAATCTTATCGACACTGGCCCGAACAGGTCATTTGCTACTATGGAAGGAAGGGCTGGAACACCTAGGATTATATTTTAATTTTGTGTGTTGGGGAAGTTTTCTGATATATAGTATTGATAAGAGTTTGGTTTTCGAAATTGGTTTGTTCATTTATCCGTTGGAAATAGCTAGTTGTTTGATAATGTTAAGTTCATGCTTGTAGTTCTTTTTGTTTAAGGTTATATGAAGTAATTTGTTAATGAGACTATAGCTATTTCCAACGGATACTCCCATTCTTTTGTATACCGAATCCTTCAGGAACGAAAAGCTCAATTAAATAATACTATCACCTCAAACAAGTCTAATACTACTTCTATCAACAAAACGAAATTAATCAAATTCAATTTTACTGGAAAAGAAACTCATAACATAACCAACATTTTCAAAAAACATAAACTCAAAGTAACATTTTAGCACCAATAACAATATTAAAAAATATATTAAGAACTTCAATCTCAATTAAACCAACCAATGTCAAAAAAGTGGTATTTACCAACTCAAATGTGATTGCAATAGTGTTTATATTGGTAAAACTGGACGGCAAATTTTGACTAGATTTTTCTGAGCACTTAAGCGACTTCAAATACGACAGAAACAAATCCAAATTCTCTGAACACCTTAAACTATCTGGCCATCAACCCACCCCTATGAATAAATGTATGAAACTATTTTATAGCTCTTCTAAAGGCACAACCATGAACACCGCAGAGAATATCTTCATCCAAACTGCGCTACTTAATAATAAAACAGTTTTAAATGAACAAACCAACTTTCGAAAACCAAACTCTTATCAATACTATATATCAGAAAACTTCCCCAACACACAAAATTAAAATATAATCCTAGGTGTTCCAGCCCTTCCTTCCATAGTAGCAAATGACCTGTTCGGGCCAGTGTCGATAAGATTTTGAACCTTCATTCTTCCCTTTTTTATAATCCTTTTTGCCCCCTCGTTTACATTTATTAACTTATTCATTCTCCTATCTATTTCTGATTTCCAACAATTTACCTTTTTGGCTGTCACACCCCCTTTGTATTTAACTTTCACTATCTTTGACTTTTACTTCTTCCAGAACCGTATCACCGTAGTTTACATTTACACATCCATTTCTAATTTAATTCAGTTCTATTTCATTATCTGCTGAAGGAACTCATTTCAGGAATCCTTAATGGTAAATATGATATTTCATTTTCTACGATATGTTTCCTTTATTAACACCTGTTCAAGCAATTTAGTCTCAGGTTTTTTACATTGGCTCGCATTGGATTACTTACACCACAGCATACGTTGATGTTTGTCTTATTTAGTCCTGAGGATGGCGCCGACGACGCGTCGAAACATGTCGATTAGTGATTGATTCACATTCAGCATCAAGGGAATTTCAAGATAAGAATAGAATTCAATTCTTCAATTTACGTTTATTTAATTTTTATTCTCTCCCATTTGACAACTGTCTATCTTAACTTTATAACTTTGTCATTTTTTTATTATAATGTATATTCAACTTACTTGACTCATGTGTTATTATGTTTAACTTGTATTATGTGTGAATTGGACTCACAATTTTAATATGTTGATATCCTGTTAGACATTGTGAAGGACAGTGGTTTAACGTTAAATTTGTCATCTGATCTAAGATTAATATCTTTTAAAACTTTTTTTTTCCATCCTACATTCAAATTATTGCTTTTACATAACTTTTAATATTATAATTCTATTAATTAATTCGTTATATTGTGATTTTGACTAATTTTGTTAATATTTATATCCTCTTAGATATTAAGGACAGCATTTTTATCTTAAATTCTCTATTGATCTTAGTCTCAGTACCATTTAAACATATTTTCTATACCACATTTATAACCATTCTTTACATTGAATTCTATTATTATAATTACGATTAAATATTGTTTCATTACTACAACCTATTGTTTTTCAAAAACTTTAATTGAACATTAAATGTTCACTAGTTAAATAAAAGCAAACTATATAGTACATTTTTCCACTTTTTGAAGATGACACTCAGGTGAGCTCCACCGAACGTCAGACAAACCCCAGCACGTTGTCTATCACTTTCCTCAACTCAGATCGTCTGTTTCCGCCCTACTCTATATTTGAATTATTAAGAATGATCCATTATTAATATAACACTAGAAAGTTTCTTAGGGGCAGTGGAATGAATAAAATATACATTAAGTGAAAAAGACAATTCGGGCTAGAAAATAACCACTATCGATCATAAATAACTTCAAGATCCATAGAAATTTGTGGATGAAGATCCACAGAGGTTTGTAGACGAAGATCCATAGAGGTTTGTGGACGAAGGTCCATAGAGGTTTGTTGATGCAGATCCATAGAGGTTTGTGGATGCAGGTCCATAGAAGTTTGTGGACGAAGGTCCATAGAGGTTTGTGGATGCAGGTCCATAGAAGTTTGTGGACGAAGGTCCATAGAGATTTGTGGATGCAAGTCCATAGAAGTTTGTGGATGTAGATCCATAGAGGTTTGTGGATGCAAGTCTATAGAAGTTTGTAGATGCAGATCCATAGAGGTTTGTAGATGCAGATCCATAGAGGTTTGTGGATGCAGGTCCATAGAAGTTTGTGGACGAAGGTCCATAGAGATTTGTGGATGAAGATCCATAGAGGTTTGTAGACGCGGATCCATAGAGGTTTGTGGATGCAGATCCATAGAGGTTTGTGGATGTAGATCCTTAGAGGTTTGTGGATGCAAGTCCATAGAAGTTTGTAGATGCAGATCCATAGAGGTTTGTGGATGTAGATCCATAGAGGTTTGTGGATGCAAGTCCATAGAAGTTTGTGGATGCAGATCCATAGAGGTTTGTAGATGCAGATCCATAGAAGTTTGTAGATGCAGATCCATAGAGGTTTGTAGATGCAGATCCATAGGGGTTTGTAGATGAAGATCCATAGAGGTTTGTGGATGAAGATCCATAGGGATTTGTAGATGCAGATCCATAGAGGTTTGTGGATGAAGATCCATAGAGGTTTGTAGATGCAGATCCATAGGAGTTTGTAGATGAAGATCCATAGAGGTTTGTAGATGAAGATCCATAGGGGTTTGTAGATGCATATCTATAGGGGTTTGTAGATGAAGATCCATAGAGGTTTGTAGATGCAGATCCATAGAAGTTTGTAGATGCAGATCCATAGAGGTTTGTAGATGCAGATCCATAGGGGTTTGCAGATGAAGATCCATAGAGGTTTGTGGATGAAGATCCATAGGGGTTTGTAGATGAAGATCCATAGAGGTTTGTGGATGAAGATCCATAGAGGTTTGTGGATGAAGATCCAAATTATGTCTTCATTCTCGGCCAATTAAAAAGGTGTCTGCATCAGTCCTCTTTCAACAGATCACACCCGCTTCAGTGGGCGAATGGTCTAAGGCGTCATTATCGCAATAGACAGGACTACAGATGATGGGAAGATCGGGGTTCGAATCCCAGCTGGTTGGGTGTATTTAAAGTTTTTTTTCTTTGTGGTTTTGTACTCTTATTCCACGCAAATGCAATTACACTTACTCTAAATTCAATTCAACCCTCCTCATCCCTAATTAGTATAACTATATGTATGTTACCAGAATGAGTAGTGGTTTTTTAGTACCGCGTCCTACTACCCGTTTCTGTTATGAGATTATGTACTAATTACGTTAATGGTTTAAAGATGGGGAAGGTTGAATTTTGAGAAAGTGTACCAGCATTTGCGCGAAGAGAGTGCGACACCGTTTAGGAAAAACCATTTAACTACACCCGACAGGGATCGAATCACGACATCGACAGTCTAGTGACTAGTCTATTGCGAGAGTAGTGCCTTAGACCATGCAGGCACCGAAGCGGGTGAATGGGTAAAAAGAAGCAGTGTTTTTAAAAACGAGAATTATTTCCAAGCAAAAGAGACTCTTGGATAAATGAAGTGATTGTGCGGCCCAAGTATAACCATAGTAAGAAATGTATGTTTGGATGTTCCCGCGGACCACTGGTTGCTAAACACTGGTCTATATCTACAATATTCAACTCTTTGTTTCCTGAAACGTGTCCTCTTGTTTCAACACACTGGACCAAATACGGTATTACATTTATATCTGTTTTTGATCAAATGTATGTTTTTACATTACATCACATTTGATTACAAGTTTTTAAGATATATCTGATTACAAATATGGACGCAAATCATGTCAAAAATATTTACAAATCTACCATGAGACTTTAAAAAATCTGGTCACAAAAGTCGTTCTCTTGGCAAAATCAAACAAAACACATCATCAGTAGCCCAGTGTTCCACAAACATTTAGCTTACGGTACACTTTAAGCCTAATTTTTTTGCTCCACATTGTTTTGGGTACGTGCCGGATATACCAGATCCTCGGCCCTGTAGAAGCTTGGCTAAGCTCGTCGAGCCAGGTTGAGTTGATCAACACTGGGGCTCGCTAGTGTCTATGTTCAGTGATAAAATCACCTCCAAGTGTACAGGTCGCCAAACGACTCACTTTTAACATGTTCATCACAATCGGATCATGTGATCTTAGCTTTGTGGAAGCCGGCCATTTGACTCGAGATGAATATTTATGTCCTCTTTCTGGTGAAACTATATTTAAAATGATATTTAAAAAAAAAACTCCTTGATGGAATATAGCGATATCAGTGTTGAAGGGAGCGTAGCCATTTTAATCTGGAGGCTGTGGATCTGGCGTGTAACTTGCCTGTGGAACACTGCTATAGCCTAATTGTGGAGTTTGTCTCTTCATAATGTACAGTTACTCTCTTTACGCTGCTTTGCATGTTGCCTATAGGTTAAAAACATTTAGATTTCACCACTTTCTTTGATAAACCCAAGTTATATTGAGGTAAATTCTTTATTAAATAGTTGTAAAATATATTATTTTATAAAAGATTGGTATTAAAAATATATAATTTGTATATAAGATATGCTGGCGGCCGGGGTTCAATCCTCGGTCCCGGCACAGATTTATCTGATTACCAAACCCTTCCTTCACCTCTGACAAGACTTCTTGTGAATGTGGGGAATGCCAGGCCTCCACCGTGGTTCGGATTCCACGTTAAACTGTAGGTCCTTCATTTCATCTCACAATCACCCTACCATTACACATTAGCGTAAGTGCGTATAACCCGAATGGGTAGTAAGACGCGGTGCTAATAATAATTTATATAAGAAATTAGAACAGTGTAATACCGGCCATAAAACCGAATCTAAGAAAACAAATTAACAAAGATGAATGCTTAATTGCATGGATAAATTACACTCGTCTGTTCATAGAAGTTGTGTGCTGTTGTTAATGTTGTTACGTTTGCACATACAATTTATCTAATCATCCATTAGTTTCTTAAATGAGTAATTACTCCGAAATACATGTACTAGATTTCATGATTGTGTTTGATAAAAACTTAATAAGTTTGGATTATTAATGTATGATATCTCGTAATTATAGCGGGTACCCTATAATCACTTGAAGTCTCCAACCGGTGTTCTAACCAAATACCTGCAACGCTTCAGGCTACAACTGAACCAATTGATCACGGGTTGTACGTGTAGGTACTATGACTTGTAATACAGTTAGATAATGTTAAAGATTGTTTGACAATGAAAAATATACATTAATTGGGTTTTGGTAAATATTTGCATATAATCCTTACTTGCTTTATGGTGTTAGGAACTCGTACGCCACCTTTACCTATCTTGAGCTAGTTTTATCCAGTCTACCTCATTACACACTATTCTTAACTTTAGTTCTTTCAGGGCTCAGACCTGGTCTTTAAAGTCAGTAAACTGAAACAAAGTCCCTTTTTTATTCTTCGGTCCATAAAATTGGGTATATGATTGTTTTTTGAATAATATATATATTTGTATGATTTTCATTATAATTTCTAATGCAGTAATTCAGGTGTGATATCTTTAAAAAATGGTTGTTTCAACCTTTTGTCCCGGGTACGACGTTTAACTGCCTCTTTCCCGTTGTTAAGTTTTTTTTTTGCCTTTTAATCTTTCCTCTTTAGTTAGCATTTATTTAATTTCTTATGGTAGTTTTACTATTCTTCTTTCCTGTAGGTCTCCCTCTTGGCCGTTTCTTATGTGTTTTTTTTACATCCTGAGTCTGTTGTTAAGTTATTGAAGAGCTAATACTATTCTGTATATATATATATATATATATATATGTGATTACAGAGAAGATTGCTGCTTTGAAAGAAAGAGTTTTTACTGCACGAGTGAATGTCATAGATGCCTTGATGTCTTATAGCAATAAACCTGCTTTTGTTCCAATTACAAAAATTCTCATTGCCTATGGAAGAAATGCAAGAATTACCGTACACCATTACAAGCTGAGAGAAAAGAGACTTAAAGAAGATGAAAAGAAAGAAAGAGCAAAAGAAGAAACAAGTGTAGAAAGGGAAGAAAAAAAAAGTTTTTGTTGATATGAAGAAAAATGTTGTGATAAGAAGAAAAGCCAAGAAAAAGAGTCTATCTGCTGGTAGCTCATGGATCTTTGGAAGCTCATAACATTTTAAAACTCGGAAGAAAACAAGGCTAGTAAATAAACACGATACAAGCAAATACATCGGGCGGGGGAAAAGAATCTTCTCTAATAACTTCATTTTTTGAGAGGTCTGCCAAGAAAAAAAAAAGTAAATTATTAAAAGGACCAATTAACTGTTAACCAAAGTTTGCTGCAACTCTTTACTTTAGCAAAGAGTTGCAATAAAAAATAAGATGTTTTTAGCAATCTCTAGGCAGTAACAGGGTATTGCAGTTATTAAGGAATATTGTGATAGTCTCCGTCGGTACAACAATACTTTCCTAAAAGCTGTTAAGGGGTTGGTTTTCTTCTGGTGGACAGTTACGATACTTCGTCCATGCTGGGTCACGAGGACCAATGGGAGTGTTTTCCTGATATTTAAACAAATATCAGTTTATTTTATTTGGAGACTCGTATTCTTGTCTCGCCGGGTTTGCGTCAAGGACGCTCCCGGCTCAACCCTTCTTTGGGAGTCAAGTTTTGTGATTCTGTGGTCAACACCTCGCGTTAGCGGGTCGAACTATTAGAATATAAAAACAGGATTGATAATCAATAGCAATTAGATGACATCACGGCTAAAGCAATTGATATTGTGGATTTATCTTAAATCTGTTGACGGCCACTCTCACACTAACCAAGACCCGTGACGTGTATCAAGTGATATACGAGAAACCAACCAATATAATAAATAATAGTTCAAATATATGATGTTTTATTAATTTAACCAACAACACAACAACGATACGATCATTACAAACTATTGATTGAAAAATAAACATTCATTCCGTGTCGTTCTAATTTATTTTGCGAAGCCATTACGATGATATACAGGCTGGCCACGAGAGCGAGAGTGTTAGATCGTGTCCATTTATGCGCGTAGCAAGCTAAATGTAATTATGTACTGTTATAGGGGCAAATTAAAAATAAAACATTTCGAGTATGGGTGTAAAGGCTAACATTTTTAATTTAAGGGTTAAATTTTGACCATTAGTAAAAACTAGCCATGCTTAATCCAAGGTCAAATTTAAAAAAATCTTAATTCTAGCAGTTTAATATGGCTAAAATAACCAATGAAGTTGGTTGAGTTTAAGTTAAAACACAGAACACCTAATACAAATTAATTTGTATGCCTCCATTTTTTGAAACAATGACGTAATGATTTTTGAAGAAGTCTTCTCACTCACAACGCCATCTGAATACAAAATCTGGTATTTTCCCACGCATTTTTGTAACTCTAGTTGTACGCCTTGAGAAGTCAAACAAAGCAACAAAAAAAAAGTCTGAAAAAGATATGGTCTCATTAAATGATAAACATATATTACGACCAAGTCTCTGCAAACGTAAAACAGATTCAACCATTGGTTGGAGGGGTGGCAACATTGATTTAAATTAAGATATTCGGTTCAGCCGTGCGGTGGGCAACATTAAAAATGTACCAACATAGCAGATATTCAGCACCATCTGGGGGGTACTACAAATTGCGGAAATTGTTGGGGTGGTATGCCATTCAAAAAGTTTGGGAACTGCTGGTCTGGAGTAATCTACAAAATGTTCACATCTCTTGTTTCCCAATATTTGAAGAATCTGTAAATTTCCTATCGTTTGTAGCCCCCCCCCCCCATCCAACAACACCTAAATTAAAAACCTCCTTGGATATCGAGATGAGATGAGTAGGAGCTATTTAGGAAATTTACAAGCGCGGCTTCCCATTTCCAGGGGGATATTATCTCTATTTTCCATGCAAATGAGAAGTTTTTTTTACGTCTTTACAATGTCGATAATAATGGTAATCGTGCGCTCTTTGTTTGCGGGTAGAAGCGAATCCTGAAGCAGACCCCAGTTGGGAACAAGGGGCGGAGCACGTCTGGGACGGAATAATGTCAATTGGCGGTGGATAATGCGCGTGGATCGAGGATTATTACGGCTCGAGTAGCCACGGGGTGTCGGCGAGGAGGGGACTCTGCCCCTAGGTGGAACATTTAGATCGATTTTTTTATTCGACCTCTTTCGATTGTACACGCCCTAATATCCTGCATACTTCTCCACGTAAAGATACTTAAAAAAAAAAAGTCCCGCATGTAAATTTGAAACAGGCCAAGAGCTGTGCGGTGATTGGTAGTGTTCACCATTTATGAGGAATCTGGTTTCGAAATTAGACGTTTGTTGCTTTTGAACAACCCCCCCCCCCCC
>CABFVZ010005379.1:0-13082 GCA_902151445.1 Timema monikensis | reverse complement strand
CCTCAATAATTACATTAATACAGATTCTCCTGTTGCCCGGGTCTCTGGTAGAATTGTAGACTCCGTATCGAAATCTCGTACATTAAATCCGTCATTAAATGCGGGGCCGGACGGGACAACAGAAACGTATAACCATCAGATAGACAAGATTAAAAGATATCTCGTTATATATCTAAAAAAAGAACAACTTTAATAAGAAAGAGGAGAAAAGGGGTGACTTGCAAAAAAAAATAATAATAATCTAAGGACGTAAAGTGTTTAACTGGAAGATATGCGAGTCGCGGATGCTATATATCAGGGGGTGGTGGGTGGGGGGGAGGGCGCATAGCCTAGAACCTTCCTTATACATCCTCGATACTTAACCATTACCATATTTAATCTATTTTGTTTTTGTTCCCCCAGTTGTGTTCGTAATGGCGCCTAAGAAGGTCGAAGAGCCCGAGAAGAAACCTCTGATTGGTCGTGTGGGTACCAATCTGAAGGTTGGGATCGTGGGGATTCCCAACGTGGGCAAGTCAACCTTCTTCAACGTGTTGACCAAGAGCCAGGCTCCCGCTGAGAACTTTCCGTTCTGCACCATCGACCCCAATGAGAATAAGTACCTTTTACTCAGTACCCACTAGCCCGGCAATCAGGGACATAAACACCATCTGACATAGATTCATTACTAAACTGCATGTACACTAGAACTTTTTTAATTCAAAGTCCAAGAGATAAAAAAAACTTGAACCATCTATCATTCTAATTAATCATTTCTATGAGTATCCAAGGCCTAAGCATCTGGTAAACAAATGAATAACTTTAAAATATACTATATATAAACACACATGCTATATTTGTTACATAAAACACAAATATACAATGTATAACACACATTGAAAAAACAAGAAAAATTTAAAAACAAAATAAAATTAGTAAAAATAAACATACTAAAATTGCAAACTTAAATCAATCAGTTACATGATTATATTGCGACATAGAAGTGACGAAAGCCATCACGTTCCCTAATGTAGCCACCGGTGTAGAGTTACCTGCTTTATTCGTCAATAACTCTAACTTTATACAACAATCTTGGCATATAAGTGTGGTTTAATAAATATCATAATGCTAAGCTTGAAATGAGTGCAAACTTAAAAAAAAATAACATTCATTTTTTGGAATCAACCAATGTAGATTATCTAGATCTTACTGTATTATGATTTTATTTCAGTTAATCTTATTTTAGATTGTTAAAATTCTCACTGCTTTAGTGGATACATATTTTTGCTGATTTTCTTCAAACTTTGTATAATTTCAGATATCAACTCATACAAAACATGAGGAACAATTCGTCTAAATCAATACTTGATTTAGTTCAAAATACACTATAATCATAATAATACATGGTACAGTCTATACGTAACACAAAGTAACAAGACGAGATTAATTTATCTTTTTAAAACCTCGCAATGCTCCTGTCCAAGTCATAATCAGTTTAGCCAATTTTCTTAGTACTTTTTAATAGAAATGTAACCAACCTTCTTAAATAAAAATGAATCAACTAACAATAAGAGGGCATTTTACCTAAAGCGGCAGACAGAATTATATTGAATGATATAAATGAGAAACTGTGCGAAATATATTTTAACTTTTGGATATAGATTATAGCAATTTTGAATATGGTTTTGTGATAACGATAAAAAATATCTCAATTATTCAATCTGGATACTTTGTATTGCTGTATTAATCTAATCTGGTTTACTACTGGCGACTGGCTACTTCCCTGTGTTCAGGTCTGAATAACCCACTTGCCAGGCTTATCTAGTCTGGTTTACTACTGGCGACTGGCACTTCCCTGTGTTCAGTTTAATCCGCTTTCCAAGTTCATTATTACGAAAACTGTTTTGGTTTCAGGGATTCATGAAACGTTGACATTGATCAAAATCTCGAGTTCATTTTTTTAATGATCACAATACTGTCCATATTCTAAAAAACTTTCAGGGGACTAAGGTGGGGATGTAAGGAACACTAGAAAAGGTGTTTGCAGTTTTTATATAAAAAGTTTTTTTTGTCAACTCCAATGATATATCATATAATTTAATTTTTTTTTCACATGGACACATCATGATATCAAAAGTTGTTGAATATCTAACAAAGGTGTCCTGGAATTTAATAACAATTTCTTTTGTTCATTTAAGAAGTTTGTCATCTAATATTGCTATGCTCATGACAGATATTCAACAATACTGTTGATATCCCTGTGGAAAGAAAACTAAACTATATGTTTCTATTGGAAAAATATTTGGTTTATTTTGGACAAAAAAAAGGTTTTTATATAAAACTGTGAAAACACTGGCCTTTCTCACTTCTCCTACAACACCCCACCTTAATTACTTATTAAGATGGTTTTGAAAATTCAAAATCATGAAAAGGTAATTTTACGTGATAAAAATTTAGGGCTACCACTTTAGATAATAATCAGTCAGCTTATCTAATTGGATTCAATTAACGAATCTAAACAGGCAAACTTAAAAATAATTAATTTGAGATACAAAGATCATATGTTTTCTACATCTTCTTCTTCTTCTTCTTCTTCTTATTATTATTAGCACCGCGTCTTACTACCCGTTCGGGTTATACGCACTTACGCTAATGTGTAATGGTAGGGTGATTGTGAGATGAAATGAAGGACTTACAGATTAATGTGGAATCCGAACCACGGTGGTGGCCTGGCATTCTACATCTTAACAGGGAGCATTCAATTAAATAATACATTATATTATAATCATATTAATATCCTTTCTTCTAATAAACCGCCATAGGCTGTTTTCACTTGATCTAAGCCCTTTCATTTATTCCAATAATATTGTTTATATTCCTAGAAATATAATCTTACCAACATATAATAAGTCACTAATCGGAATAGCTAGAAAGTCACAGGGTAAAGCCACAAAACAGACACAGGGTAAAGCCACAAAACAGACACAGGGTAAAGTCACAAAACAGTCGCAGAGTAAATTCACAAGACAAAGTCACAGGGTAAATTCTCAAGACAAAGTCACAGGGTAAATTCTCAAGACAAAGTCAAAGGATAAAGACTCAAGACAAAGTCAAAGTGTAAAACCACAAGACAAAGTCAAAGGGTAAAGTCTCAAGACAAAGTTACAAGGTAAAGTCACAAAACAAAGTCACAGGGTAAAGTAACCAGACAACTATTCTATCCATTTCTACAAGATTTTTTAAATATTAAATTTTATCTAATCTTTTTTATTACTATAACCTACTACCTCTTCGGGTCATATGCATTTTTAATAATTAAGCTAACGAGGGTAGATATGAGTAAGGTTGAATTTCAGAGGAAGTGTACCCACACTTGCGTGGAGCGAGAGAGTGGAAAGCGTTTAGGAAAAACGACTCTCAGTAGACCCGACCGGGCTTAGAACCCGGATCTCACCATCATCAGAAGTTTAGTCTACTGTAAGAGTGACGCCTTATTTCGTTTGACCACCAAAGCAGGTCATACTTAGTTAGTAAATGTAATGATGGTTCTACTCCAAGGGGCGGGTTGGTTATTACATCACAATCTGTTTGCCAATATTGAGCTCTGTAATGCTATATACTCCTTTCGATATTCCTGCAATATGTGAGGAATTGAAATGGCGTAACTAAGCAGTACTGGGCCCGTGGCAAAACTTTTATGGTGACCCCACCACCCCCCGCCAAAAAAATAAAAGCCTCACCCCCTCCAAAAAATCTTATGTGTAATAACTGTAAATTATAATAAATTACATTGGAATTCTTTCATAAATTACATAATACAGGTTTATACTTGTTTAATAAAATTGCTATTAAAAAGTGGAAATTAACTATATAATGAAAAACACTTGATCTGAATTGAATAAGACTATGTTAATAAATGTTATGAAAAAAATAATAATTTATATTAACAATTATAGAGGCTAAACAAACATCAAACTTTAAAACTCCTTTCTTTTAGCTTTGATATCTGCGAAATTGTTTATAATTATCTACAAAGTTTTTTTTTTTTTTTAGATTTGCTTATATTGTGTTAAATATTGATTTTACAGAAAAAAAGTACATGACATTTTTATATAACATGAAATATTGCACAATAAATTGACTATTGATTAACTGTTTATTGAATAGTGAGATCTTAACGAAACAAAAATAGGCTTAGAAGAAAATACTTTCATATCCTAACAAATTAATTTTGGGTGGGCGGGCCTGTGTGGTGTGCTCCATTTTGGTTGCGGGCTTGCGGCATTTTGCCACCTACGTCACCCTATAATTACGCCACTGAGAAATTGAAGGATCCCTGGAAATACAAAAATGACCTCTCGCTGACCAGATTGAACTATGTGTAACATAAAATAGAGGAAGAGGTAATTGATAAAATAGAAAGCTAAAATAGTTCGAAATCTCTTCCTGTATTGAGTTTTTCAGATATCCTGGTCTCTCGAAGGTCTTCAAATGTAAATATAAATACACAACACAAGATAATTGAAACACTCGGACTAGGCATATCTTTCAAAGCTGCTCCAACACATCTATTTGCATTCTTTACTTTAGTGAGTCATAGTACTGGAGCATTACCTGGATCACACATAGCTGGCCTGGTTATCCGGTCACGAACCCAAGGCCCTCTTTACCCCTGGTCACACTAGACTGGTAGCCGCTGGCTGGTAGTAGCAACAGCCTAGTATGACCGAGAGATACAGACCAATTTTATTACAAAGAACCTCCTGTAATGCCTCTATAGAAGAATTCTGGTAGGAAAAAATGATTTTCAGAAAGGTTCTTAACAAAGAAATCGGACTATACAATACATTCATATTAAACTTTAATAAATCCATTAACATTCAAAGGCATCAAATCTAAATGAATGCCCAAATTTGCACCAGATCATAATATCATGTTATGATCAATGCCAGATCTGCAAGGATTTATGGTCGAGCTTACTACAAGAGGATATAATTATAGTCACCAAGAGGAAAATGGAATTCTGTTCCAATCCTGGTCAAGTCGCAACTGCCGGTAATGGACGTAATGGAAATGATGTGCTATTAGGTTGTTTTTACAGAGGCTAGAGGAAAGTTCTCATGCATGTTGGCTGATTGCGACCACCCAAGGGAACTCGTCTTACGAGTCTTAGAACATCCCCCAAGCTCAAACGGAATATTCAGGAGGCGCTATGAGAACTCAATCTTGTTTTTAACACAGCGTTTAGATCCCTTTCGAACTATACTCTTATATACTAACTATACTAGTTACTTTAGGGATTAGTTTTAAGGAAGTGTACCCGCATTTTCATGGAGGAATACTGGAGAACAATTTTGTAGAAAAAATTGGGGGAGCTTAATTGTATCCATTCAGACATTTTTTAAACAAGCACCACAAATAAAAAGCCTGGTTTTTATCCATTCTCATTACATCCACAAAATTCTGAACTGTATCCATTCTGAATAGTCTCCATTCAGACATTTTCTTAAACAAGCACCACAAATAAAAAGTCTGATTTGTATCCATTAGAAATATTTGCATTATATCCACAAAATCCTGACTTGTATCCATTTAACTGCGGTGCCACATGTCTGATAAATGGCAGCAGCAGAATCTCTCCTTAACTCATTCCGTGCTTAATAGAGAGCACCACTTTCTCTATGTTAATATAAAAAATATTTTTTTACTTATTGTCTTATTACTTTAAAATCTAAACATGGATTTTAATTGATTAGACTTATTTTTATAAACATTACATAATATATTTGTGTATAAGGTGCCAGTTTTATATATATATAAAACCCTAGTATCATCTTGTTGGCAACCCTGTATTTAAACACTATATTATGACAAATTGACAGCATTGATTTGCTACTTTAACGATGCCATTCTATTATTGGGTTGCCATTTTATTATTGGACTGAACTATTACACATCCACAATAAACTACACGTTCATACCAACACAAGAAAAACAAATATAACCAACACAAAATTAGTTAAGAAAAGATTATAGAGGGTGATCAAAACAATTTAAAAAAAATTAAAATGAAAAAAAAGTCCCAAAAATGTCTAATATTGTGTTTGATTGGGCTTATAACACAAATCTGAGATTTGGCCTAAACAGCGCGAAGTACATATTTTTTAAAGTAAAATCCTGCACTAAAAACATTTTTAAGGTGCGCCAGGGCCCAAACCAAAATTTGTGTCAAGAGCACAAAGTGGTGCCCTGATAGTAAAATCAATTCTCTATCCGACTATATGGCTTAGACCTAGACCCTACAGATCTGAAAAATTTGAACAAAACTTAGGGATGAAACATACTTTTATTTTTTAAAGAAACACACACAGGCCCCTACTCATACACATACAAGGCAAGTGTCTTTTCGACATTGTTCGCTAATTTTTATGAATACAGTATATGAATATATCAATGTATGATTAGTTAAACAAAATAAATCTACTAATAAAAGGTTTGAAGAGCCTAACTAAGTTCAACACTTATGACTTGTTTCTTTAAATAAGTCAATTTAAGCTAAAATAGTAATACTTCTTATAAGCCTATAACCTAAATGATTGATTAAACATTAAGATTTCTACACAAAGTTTTTCATTTGAACAAAAATAATCATTGTTTTAGAGACTTTATTTCATTATAATTATTGAACATTAAATATATGTTTTCTGAAAGTAATACACAAGCTGAGAACCAACTTTATATTTATTGTAATATAGTTATATTAACTTCTTACAAGCCCTATAAATGATAGTTTAAATGTAAAATTAGTGTATAACCCAAACAGGTAGTAAGACGCGGTGCTAAATATTATTAATATTATTATTAAATGTAAAATTACTACACAAAGTTTGTTATTCAAACACATGTAAATCAGTTTTAAGCAACCCTATTTCCCTATAGTTATTGAACATTAAATATAATGGGGCTTTTTAAAGCAATAGGCCATACAAGCTAAGATCCAACTTTAAATATATTGTAATATAGAAGAATACTTCATACAAACCTATAACCTAAATGAAAATTGGAATGTAAAACCACTACACAAAGTTTGCCATTCAAACAAATTTAACCAAGTTTTAAACAACCTTTTTTCATTGTATTTATTGAACTTTAAATATAATATTGTTTCTGAAACCATTATATAAGCTAATAACCAATTTTAAATATATTAAAGTCTTGACAAAATATAAACAACATGGATGTTAGCTACATATTTTAACAAATTACAGATTTAATTCTTATTTGTACAATATTACCTTTAATACTGAATTGTATATCCGTTAATGTAAATGTGTCTTCAATCAAGTGGGGTATAATACATTAATACTTCACTATTCAAAAAACCTTTCATTCACTAGACACACGTTTTTGCACAAGTACATAAAAAAAACTGTTAAATCTGTCCCCTCGCTAGCAAGTAGACTGCAAAATTTAGCGTCACGATTTGGTCCATTGCAAGGGGTTTGTTTATGTCCATCCAGTATAATATAAAGATCACTGCGTTTATGTGGGTGTGGAATAGTTCAACCCCATCATTTTATTAAACTTTTTGATACGCAAAACTATCACCCACTCTAAGCAAAGATAAAAGTAAGTTATATTTCACACAGAAACAATGTTTTTGTAATTGTATGCTTTTAATCTTCATAGATTTGTGTTAAAGTGTTATATCCTAGTATCTACATCATTTTATAATGTAGAACTACCTGGGTTGAAGTTGGATTAAGAAACCTTATTTATAGGCTATCATACTCAAGTTGAACACAGGCCTACATTGTATGTGCAAATTTTGAAAATTTGGATTGAATATTTGGATTGAAAATCCCCCAAAAGCTAGTGTTTATATTTATCATTCTCTAAAACAGCTAAATTTATATGTTCAGACAATGTGAATTTATTCCCATAAGGCCTACTGTATGTAGAAATGACTAACCATTTATCCAGTTGAAGTTAAATGAGAGGCAAGTCAGTGTTTAAAAATCAAAATCTTTCTTTTAACTGTTAAATAATAAAATTCATCTTGTAATTTGAAGGGAATTCTTGGAACTATGGTTAAAAGTGATTATGTACCAGTAAACATATAAGTTAAGGGCTTATGTTTATGTCTACAATAGTAGGTATATAAAGAGAGCATTATTCCTTGTTTTTATTGGTTATCATATGAAAAGTTTTATATTTTTTGTCATCTCTACACACAGAAACAAAACAAATCTTCAACGATAACAAAATTAATAGGCCCTTATTGTAAAATAAATTATAAATAATCCAAACCAATCAACAAAGCTCTCATCAATCACAGAAGAACGATATTATTTATAACATGAATATTAAAAGAATGCCACACTATGGCACCAAAGTATTTAATAGGCAATAGTTATGATTTTTAATATTATATATATATAAACCGCCTCGGCGTAGTTGGCTAACGTGCTTGTTATGTTGAGCTCGACTGCTGAGGACGGAGAGTTTGAGGTTCGAATCTCGGTCGGGTGAACTGGGGGGGGGGGTTCCTAAATGGTTTTCCACTCTCCCTCCACGCAAATGTAGGTTCACTTCCTCTAATTAAACCTTCCCAATTACTAATCCATTAGCGTAATTAGTACTTAAAGCGTATAACCCGAACGGGTAGTAAGACGCGGTGCTAAATATTATATTAAATTTAATATTATAAATAAACCTACCTGAACAAAACTTAACTTTTCAGGTGTCAACACATTCATAATGAAATTTCAGGATCCTGAAATATTACATTTTTCAAACTATTTAAAATATTAATTTATTTTAGGAAATGCTTTCCCATCTACCTTATTTTAAACTAGATCATAATTATTTTTAAAAACCAATCATTTGTAAAGTACCCTTTTATTATTATTTTAAAAGAAACACGAATAAGTATTTATCTTTTTTTATATATTAACTTAGTGATAGTGCTGCTCTCTAGTAAACAACAAACGAGTTAAGGAGAGTATCTGCTGCTGCCATCTATCAGACAAGTGGCACCGCAATTAAATGAATAAAATTCAGAATGGATACAATCTAGGATTTTGTGGATATAATGCAAATATTTATAGTGGATACAAATCAGACTTTTTATTTGTGGCGCTTGTTTAAGAAATGTCTGAATGAATACAATTCAGTTGTCTCAAAAAACAACCTCAGTACATATGACTGAGATTCGAACCTCCTTCTCCATGCTATCGGCAGTCTACTGTGAGAGTAGCGCGTTAAACAACGCGGCCACTGAAGCAGATAACGTACTTTCTTAAAGGCAATCAGAATCATGAAAGTCTTGTTAATCGTTATTTTCCTGACATAACAACTTCAATGTCAGACAAAAATTGAATATAGGCTACATTTAACTCTTGAATGCATTTGTTAATAAGTATGTCTTAAAATGCTTATTATTATGTCATGTAGTGTCTCCTGAGTACATTACTAATTATTATAAACACAATCTAAGCATTGTGACTGTTATAATAACTTAGTAAAGTTGCAACTTAAAAGGTGTGTGTATAGAAGAAAAACAAGAGTGGGCGCAATTAGATGTTATCAATAATAAGTTTAGGAATTATCAGCCTTCCATCTATAACACTGGGAATAGTTGACTGCTAAAGTGTGGATAGGAGTATTTAGCTGTTTTCAACCGGTTTGAAATCTTCTTCGGTGACCTTATGGTCTAAGGCGCTGCTCTACACAGACTGGACTGCCGATGACGGCGAGATCGAGGTCCGAATCTTTTGTCATGTGTACTGAGATTTATTTTTACAAAATGGTTTTCTACCATCCCTCCGTGCAAATGTGAGTACACCTCCTTAAAATATAACTTTACAAATCTCTAAAATTACTATCGTAATTAGTACATAAGCATATAACCTGAACGGGTAATAAGACCCAGCACAAAAAAAAAGTTTATGTTGGTTCTTGAGCAATGTTCAATGGCTTACAATAATTAAAAGCTTATTTTTTTAAAATAATATTTCATCAATTTTTTGAAAAGGAGTCAGTTTTGCTATAGGCCTAGTCTGTTTCCTCACATTTTGGCTTGTCCTAAAGTGCTACCAGTTCGGTTTCAAAAATGTGTTTATTTGCTCATCATGCATAGCTTAGAAATTTCATACTTTATCCTAAATGCTTATCAACGCCTCCATTGCTTATAATCTTTTTCTAAAATTCTATAAGCATATTTGCACTAAAGAATTGAGGAAGATTTGGAGCAATTGAGAGGAAGTGTACACGCATTTGCGTGGAGTTAGAGAATACCATTTAATGAAACTACACATCCTGTACTCCTGGTCAGAGGTGATAGTGCGCTACGCTATGGCACTAGGATCTCTAAAGTTTATCATCTATCCATATATTAAGCTAGTTCTATCCAATCCAGCTCATTACATCCTATCCTTATCTTGAGCTATTTCTATCCAGTCCACCTCACTACACCCCGTCATTTTCAGGTCCATTCTAATTTTATCCTCCCATCTGCATCTAGATCTTCCCCAATGATCTCTTCCCATCGGGTTTGCCATTTAAAACCTTTAACGTGGTTCTAGATTCTTCCATTCCCTAATTTTTACTTTCTACACCTCAGAGAGAAAGTATTGTGATCGTCAAAAAATTTGAACTGGAGATTTTGATAATTGGTGACGTTTCATGACCCTTTGAAACAAAAAAGTGGCTTTCTCAATGCTGTCTGTCTGCACCTCGGGCTAGAGCCGAAACTATTTTTCTAATTGGACTATAACTTGGTATCTGGGGTGTTCATGAGGTCCCCCCGGGGAATTTTTGGAATTAGCTGTCTAACCTTAAATTTAAGGGCAATTTACCAAAGGGCAAAAATAGAACAAATGTTTTTCTCAAAATTCACTATAATGATTTTGATTTAATGTTAAGACTAGGCACTAGACACTATTAATTACTGTAAACAAGATGGCAAGACTATATCTAGACATTATTAATTACTATAAACAAGATGGCAAGACTATATCTAGACATTATTAATTACTATAAACAAGATGGTAATTCTCATTTTCTTGTAAAAATGATTGAGAATACTTTACACGATAGAAATTTTCAAATTTTCATCATTTCTATGCAACTATTTGAGATACGAAATATCTTATAGTTGTAAATTTGTAGTACTATTAAAGATACAAATATTTTATTTGAAATATATTCTTATAAGACCAATAGTTTCCGAGCTATAATCAAATAAATATATACATACTTTTTAATTCAGGTCTTTGAAAATAAATTTGATTCTTATGCTCTTTGGTGGACAAATATGTTTCTATTTTCTCAGTTTTTCCGTAACGGTGTTCCTAGTTCTTATTGTCATAGAATAAGCAAGTAACAGTGTATATTATTTAATTTATGATCTTTGGTGTAATTTTTTTTTACAATAATGTATATAGGCTAGTTAGTGATGGTGTCGAGCAACGAGGGGGTACAACATGTTAGAGAGAGCCAACCAAAATATTTTATTTTATTGGTCCTTAGGGTTGATGAAACGGCTTGTTGGTAATCTTGAGTAAATTTATTCCAGGAGCCGCCATTTTGTAAAATGGCGCACACTTTCAACAGTGGATCATATGTACCTGAAAATATACTTGAAAGTCGTGCAATTAACACATAATGGGTATTTATTTGTATGTTTCAAGGGTGGATGAGCTCCAAAAATACCTAAAAATGTTTCCTGAGGGTCGTATAGAAAGATATACAATATGGAGACAAAATATTTCTAAATTTCTAGAAAGTTTTTAAACCAAACATGGCCAAGCTGGGTATCAAACAATATGTTTAAATGAATGCTAAAGTAAAATAAAAGGTTTTACATTATGCCAGTAGTACCTGAATCAAGATATACAAGATGGCCGCCAAAATGGTTGTCATCAAAATCACTTTTGTTAGGACTAGGTAATGAACAAAAATACAAAACTAATTTACATATGAAAGAAAATGTGTTTTTAATAAGACAATAATATTATATGGCGTAGATTATAAAATGAGAATGAGTTCAGAATCTTGATAACCATTTAAAAATAATTACAAATCAGAATCATCATCATCATATTATTATTATTATTATTATTATTATTATGTTACGTGAGTATGGATTTTGACAGTCAGTGGTACAGCTACAAGCTCCAGTAATGCAAGATAATCAATTAGCAAAACACTTGGAGCTACCCTTTGCACATTTCTTACACTTGCTTGTGCAGGCCACTCTTGTTCATCGTCCTGCAGTTTCCATCCACTTGTGATCACCAATGGAAGTTGTTATTGGGCAACATCTGATGTCAGTTCTTGATAGCGAGCTCACGAGATGTGGGGGTGAAGATAATCTGCATTTGGCGGGAGAACTTCGAGAACCTTCATCCCTTTTTAAAAACATGGATCCTCAAGTCATTATGTCCACAAATGGTGCTGATGGAGGATATAATCGACAGACAAACTATTCAACTTTTCTCCGTGTATCTTCTATCAGTTCACCTTTCCCTAGACCTTCTAGAAGAAACGGCCAGTCCTCGTAAACTTTACATGCCGTTTTTTTTAAATTGTCATTAAAATGAGTGTCATAGCCTGTATAGCTATGAAATGCCATGATATTATGGCTCAATTCATCAAGCAGATAAATGTCATTGACAGAAATAAGGCGAGGCTTACTTGCTGTTTCTGCTCTAAACCATATCTCTTTTAAGAGTTGATAAGCAAACTGCAGCAAGTGCACAAGAGCACCTGTGTCTTTGTCATCAACGACTAGACGCGTGTAGATTCTATGGTGCGAATCATTCCCATGAAGAATTATTCTTGTGTCGCCTTCTTCAATGTTATACTGGAGCATGGAAACATATCTTTGTGCCACCTTCTTCATGATTAGACTGGAGCATGGAAACATATCTTTGTGTCACCTTCTTCATGGTTAGACTGGAGCAAGGCAACATCTCTTTGTGTCACCTTCTTCAAGGTTAGACTGGAGCAAGGAAACATATCTTTGTGTCACCTTCTTCATGGTTAGACTGGAGCAAGGCAACATATCTTTGTGTCGCCTTCTTCATAGTTAGACTGGA
>CABFVZ010005378.1:5642-32152 GCA_902151445.1 Timema monikensis | reverse complement strand
GGAAGTGAACCCACATTTGCGTGGAGGGAGAGTGGAAAACCATCTAGGAAAAACCACCCCCAGTTCACCCGACCGAGATTCGAACCTCGATCTCCCTGTCCTCAGCAGTCGGGCCAAAGCTATATTAATGTAGCATTTTCACGGTTTTATTTTTAACAGAAGAAAGGCTTTGAGCAGATAAGTGCTTGTTGTAGTGATGGGCACAATCAAGTAATTTATAGCAAATCATCTACTCAAATCGTCCTGTGGCAATCGGTTGAGTATTTTGTATTGAAAATGCATGTGCAACATTTAAGCTATAAAAGGTCATTTTTGCGTAGCAGTAGAAACTGTTGGTTAAAAATGAGCTCTAAGGGAATATGCCTTTTAAATGGAAATAGCATGGTAGACATTCCAGCCAATAAGGTTGATTCTCACTTAGCTGGCAAGAAAAGAGAAAATAAAAGAATAACAAGGTCCGAGTAAAGTTACTCGAGTAATCCCAGAAGAATCGAGTATTCCTGATTACACAACACAATCGAGTTACTTGATTATTTTTACTCGATTGTGCCCATCACTAGCTTGTGGTGCCAAGGACATTTAACTGTATATAACTGAACTATGGGAAATTATTTAATGTTTCTGAAGAAAGATTGAATTGGATTGATGAGTGAAATTTATGGTGCATTATAGAGTAGGTAAATTTAGGAGCGATTTATCCAAATTGTATAACCCAGCACAAAACATCAAATATCCAACACTATGTAAAGCTGTAATTTATCCTCCTTATCTCTTTCCCATGGAAATGCCAATTTTGAAAGAAGGTTTTCCCCTCACTTAGAGTCTTGACAGAAGATTGGGCCCAAATGTCAGAACATACATTAAGTTCAAAAGATGCCTCACAATTGTATAATAATCAACCAGAGCTAGTGCTCATTACAAGACGGTTATTAGCTCTTCCCCAAGGGACTCAAAAAGCTATCAAAATTACCTGGAAGAAAATAAAATAAAAATTGATGAGAAAAAGAGGAAAGAAAATGAATGTACTGAAAGAAGAAAAGAAAATTTAAGAGACATCACAAAAGGAAAGGAAGACATTTTGAAACATGAAGATGAACTAAAAGAGAACCAGAAACTTGGAGAAGAAAAACTCAAAACTGCAAATAAATTGTTCACAGAAACAAATGAAAGGTTACATAAAGCTTCGAAGAATAAGAATTTTCAGGAAGCAGAACTGCCCAAGCAATGTTGGCGGATGTTTGCCAGTACGAAAAAGAGGAAGAAATTAGGCCTACTAGAAGAAAAACCCAAAACATGATTAATAACTTCATTCTTTTAGTACAAAACCTAAATATGATTTATTTGTCTTTTGTAACTCGGGTGTGGTTCCATAAATCTTGTACATTTTGGTGTGACGATTTAATCAAACCAGCCATAAACAGCAAGTCCATGAGCGCTCTTATTTCTTCAGAATTTGTTTCAACTACATCAGATTCTCGACTGTAGTTCCTCTCATGATTCCCAGATAGCCATTTGTATGAATAGTTATCTCCTCAATGACAAAATCAGGAAAAAACAGTTTCCACGCCTCGTAAACTGACTTGGCATTTCTACCAATCGCTTTCACTCCTGGAGGCTGGATAACTATGTTTTTTCGTGGTTTACGTCCATGCTGATTAGGTGGATGGATATGCCACTTAGTAAGTTTATCTAGACCAACATATTGTGGCCCAAATCTTGGTGAATGATCAGCTTCTTTAACAGACTGTTTACTTTCACTATCATGATCACTATTGTTCAATTCAAACTTATCACACTCATCACACTCTTCATTTTGAAATTCTTCATTCAACCACTCCACTATTTGATGTTCTTGATCCATGACGACCAAAAATAACTTTAAAAATTAATTTCAATATTTTTTTAAAGAAAATCTAAATAAAAATAGAAAAGGCTCTAAATTATTTAAAAATAAACAATAAAAAATAAATCAGCAAATATCTCAATATATAAAAACTTGTAATATATGGATGGTCAACATATAAGCGCAGTGCTCAGTGTGATGGTGTTGAGTCGAACACACACAGTGTAAATGTGGAAATATTACTACTACTAAGTTAGTACCGTTACCGCCCCTTACAAGCAGAAGGAGAAGAAACAGCTCCCATTCTCTTGGCGACAGTCCATCCTCTCAGTCGAGGCTGCAGTCCCAACATCATCACGACTCGGAGACCATCATCTCATCCTTGATCGTTGCCCCCTCCAACATCTATAGGACGCTGGCGTCACCGACCTCTTCATCCAAAAACCTGGGATTCTAAGGGACAGGGGTGGCAACAAGACTAAAAAAACTTCCTCACAACTAAACCTACGTCACTAGGCAGCTTGCTATATCACATGGCAGCACACCTTATTCAGTATGGACCATATCTCTTCAACCTTGTTCTCTCTTGATGCATAGTCTCAAGATGATACGTAAAATCAAGTGTTTATTCACTGGCAATGTTCTTAGTCTCACTACACAATACATATTAGGAATCCAGCCTAAGTGATTCAGGGGAGCGTCCCCCCCTTCATAACCTTAGGAAGGTTCACAGTTCAATGTTAGCCATAGCCAACTATCTTTATCTCTTTTACATCTCAGTGTAGTCTATCTCTTTCACCTCCCCTCTTAACCTAGGATCAAGTGGGAGCATGAGATAACTTTAAAAAAAAATTACTCAAAAAACTCGATCTCATAGCCCAATGTCCCCAAGGGATCATCCTATGAAATTGGAACATAATTACACAAACAATGCACCTAGCGGGGTCTAACCCATGAGCCTAATTGTAGGCTCCCATAAACCTACAAAGCTTATCCGCATGGATTAGCCCTCAATAGCCGTGCACAAAAATACTCTATAACATAAGGGATATCCAAGGACTACATGTAGGTTCCCATAAACCTACACAAGCTTATACACATGGTTCCTCTTCGTTCATAAGAGTAGACCCAAAGGGGGCCAACTATCGATTTACATTTATCAATCAATAATCAATAATAAAATCATAGTCAAACATCAAATAAGATTACCTATCTCTCAAAATAAATTTGAAGTCCAAAAGTAATTATAGATCCCCATAAATCTATAAATACCTATCAACACGGCTCCATCAAATTTACCTGAGCAAACAATAAATGCATTAATAATGTGATAACATGAACTTACAACACATTAACCATAAACTTAAATATACATAACTTCCGACCTTAAGTTGGTACTGGATTAAGGTGGCTCACTTGAGCACGACGAGTTTCAGTGGGATTGGTCTGTCTCTTTAACCTCACTGATACTGGCGTCAAAAGGGATTCAACTCCACGGCCCGCTCCATCTGGGGGAGAGCTTTGCTGTAACTTTATCAATAGTCAAACCCTTAGGAAAGCACCTACACATTACAAGGTTACCCACAGCAATGTTAACCAGAACACGACCTCGATTGTATATTTCCACAACTCTCCTTTGTGGTTTCTTCAGATTCTGAAAGACAGTAGAACACCTTTAAGAATAAGAAGGATCATTGGGCGTTCCTAGCAGAGGGTCAACGTCCCAGACTGCCAGAAGGGAATGTTGGGATCCCGACCCAACAATACCGAGGCAGGAGAAGCACCAATAGACTCGTGCAAGGCCGAATTAAATGCCACATTTAGAAAATCTATATCATGGTCCCAGTGGACTTGCGACTCGCTGTGATAGATGGTCAGAGCTACCTTAAGATTTCTGTTAAATCTTTCCACATGATTAGGCGGGGGAAAATAGGGGCTGGTTGTAACATGTTTAATACCCCAACAAAAACACATGTCTTTAAACGACTTAGACCTAACACATTTTGCCGAGCTAATGTGAGATATTAGCTCGCACAAGGTCACTGTGATCTAAACATGATTGTGACACATCAATTGCTAATTTCCTCTTATCCTTGATTGCATGCTTTTCTTCTCGCCTAATTGATTATTATTTCTTCTATTTGTTTCGAGCCTCTCGTATGCGCCTGCACAACTATTTCCCCTGCCTTGTATGCGCTGTGAATTTCCCCCTCTCTGGCTCTCTCTTCCCTCCCTCCCTTGTATGGCTGCGCATGCGCGCCTCACTTGTTTTCGACGCTCTGTACAGCTGATCGTTTTCTTTACTACTGACATATACTCTTGTATTGGACGCTCTAGGTGACGGTTCAACTAAGTGACTTATTAAGAGCGACTTCTATCAGCGCAGGGAGGACAAGAGTCGCTGTGGGACTGGGCACACAGCTCGACCCTTCTAAGCTTGCTGGAGTTATGCTGTTCCATGGCTGGAAGCAATAGATTTACACTTACGCTATAGCATTCCTAATATGGGAACCTTGGGCTGTATCCAGCTAGCCCCCGCCACTATTGCATTGATTTATAATCTTCTACTTCAACCAGTGCCGGGCAAATACTTCGCTGTTTACCGCCTGCAAGCTGCACTTCAGTCTACTGGTACTTAGACCTACCAGGACTGGTACATCTCATCAGGCACGACGCTTCTCTCCGTACATGGTCCTGTTAGACTGTCATGGTTCTACCAGGGCTGGTACACGGCTACCAGCTCGCATTCTACTGACACTGGTACTTCCCTACCCGGACTGGTACATCTCCTCATGCTCGATGCTTCTCTCCGTCCGTGGGCCTATTGGACTGTCCTTGCTGGGCCAGGGTTGGTACACAGCTACCAGCTATCGTTCAGTAAGACCTGAGTTGTCTTAAGGTATTGTTTTGTGCTAGACGTTCAGGAGATCCTCTCTAAATATTTTTGTGTGGACATTTGTTTAGGAGTATTAAGGTGTCCTTGCGTCTTATGAACTCAATCTTTTGTTGTCTTTTATGTGATGTGAGCGGTTGGACTCTTTCAGTAAACTGTGAGTTACTTTGTGCTAGGTGACTAGGTATTGGCTCACTGTCCCTTGTCCCCTAAATGGATGTAACTTGCTGGTTAGGAGAAATGGGCCTTAGGGTAGCGTGTGGTTGCATTTACCACCTTAAAAGGGAAAGTTAGTAAGTGATAGTTCTCATACGCTAGTTCCCTCAGCTAGTTCCTAGCACCTTTGTTTATTGTTAAGAGCGCTTTGAGCTCTACTAATGTGTGTAGTTAGCCTGAATGGCTCATTGTAACTTTAGGTATTCAGCATATTTATGGGTTTGCGTATAGAGCCCCCGCTCATTGCTGACTTGGTGTAGTTGTTGTAACATAGTTGGTTACACGGGGCAATATGATACGCCTCTTGTGTGAGCTTGACACTCTCTCTAACTGGGGAGCACCTGTCTCTGTGAAACACCTTTGTTTAGGCCGGGTGTGGGGCTGTGCCCCGGTGACCTTGAGTGTTGAAGTTTGCTTAGCTGATGACTAGCCGAGTTACTATGCGGGCTCAACCCCTGTTTAGCTTTAGAGCAAGTCTTGCGGGTTCTTCCCATTTGGAACGGACTCTCTGAGCTGTGTTTTTTGTGGGTTCAATTCCCGGGTAACTATACTTCCATTTAAGGCAAGAGTTGATCCTGTTTCTTATGTTCTAGCCCCTCTGGCTTGTTTGGTTCCCCTTAAGGGACATTAACTTAGCGAGGTGCCGTCATGGGCATGTCGGCCTAAGGTTGGGCAGCGGGCGTTCCCGCCCGATCCTCGCTGAATACTTTAACGAGGGGTTGACTGGCGCTCGGCTGGTAACCAGAGAAATCTATACGCAACTGGGCATTTGTGCCACCACTATATAGATGAACCAAAATCTTTATAATCACTTGTTCTCCTATTTTTTACATGCTTGTTGTATCTATAAATAAACTCTCTATTGCTATGTTCATTTCTTGTATGTTAATTTTCACCCTCCCATTACATTCCTGTAAAGGCGTTGCAACATGGGCCATTGTCACTATCTTTTAGGGGCCCCAAATAATGACCACACTCTAGAAGTAATAGAATTTACAGTAGTAGTAGCTTTCATATTTCTAGGCAGAATTAACACGACAAATTTGGAGAATCCATCTCTCAAGACCAAAATGCAAGTGTTACCCTTGGTGGAATGGGTAATTGGACCAACAAAGTCCACAAACACTTTCTCCCAGGGGCGTTGAGCTATATCAGCAGCATGTAGCCCAACACAAGTGTTTTGAGCAGGTTTAGCTTAAGATAGGCTTCACAACTACTAACCCAAACTCGCACGTCTTTATACAGGCCGGGCCATAAGAACTCTTTTGATATTTTCTGTCGAGTCTTGAGGATTCCCAGATGCCCTCCAAAAGAGGAGTCATAAAAATAACATAATAGCATGGGTCTAACTTTTTGCGGTACAAAAATTTTCCTACTCTTGCCGCGTTGATCATAAGAAACTAAAAGGCCTTTGAATACACCATATCTACCCGTATCTTCACCTTTCTCCCATCTATCAAAAAGATCAACACAACATGGATCCTCTCGTTGATGTTTGGAAATTGACACAAAAGACTCTGGAACGGTCTGAATAACAAAAGCCGTTTCCACCTTCTCCTCCACGTCAATACCTTCTAACCCCTCACCGGTACTGCAAGTCGATCCACCAATCCAACTGCATCAGCACGATCACCCTCCGTCAGGACTCCCGACAGGATAGCGCGAAGTTTGACGATCGTGGTGTCCGGTAAACATTGTAAGCCTCTCTTAGTTAGCTCAGAAATAAGTCCCTCTTTGTTGAGCTTGTAAACCATGGACTTAGACAACAACTCAGAGCCGCTAGCTGCTTCTCCCCCAGCAGTAGCTTCGGTTGTCCCCTCCATGAAACACTGATAAACAGAATTAGTTTTCAGATAAACAAGTTATTGCACAACAACAATGTACCCAATGATTTCCAACAAAGATAGACAATAGCTACAAGAGTAGCAGAGTGGCACAGTGTTACACCCTCTATGTTACCTTATAGTAATAGGCCACCAAAAAATACAACAAGGATGGGAGGGAGTAAGCTAACATACATAAAAATAGAAAGAAGTAATAGCAAAGTTTAAAACTGATAATAATAGTTTATTAAAAAATATGACAACAATGAATCAAGTGGCCTTAAGGGTCATCTTGTAGCTGTAATTGGAAAACATTGCACAATAGAAAGTTTCAACGAGAAACAATTGAATAACAGGCAGAGTCGAATAGATCATGTTTACTTTAAATAGTTAATGGAAAACAAATAATCATAATTACACATAATTATGAATCACGAATAGATTTATGAGCTCCAACAATTAAGAAAGTGTCTGTGTTTCAAAAGACAAAAATAGACACATACTACTTGAAATGTTATAACAAACATTACATTTTAAACAAACGTGAGAGTTCAGCTTCAGACCGTAAGTCGAATCTTTCACGGGACTACTAGAAACCGCAACATCAAAGTCTTTTATAAAGTCGCAGCGTAAATGTCAACCAACAATGGTTAAAAAATTAATAGTCATAATAAAAGACTTTGATAAATTTAAGGCAAACCTCAATATTTACATTACATAAATATATTAGCAAACAAAAGAATCAATTAAAATTATTTTAAATTAAATTTAAATGCACCTCAACAAACTAACTGGTCCACAAACAGCAATAATTAAATATGTACAAGTTTAAATAAGAAGCAAGCGCCTGTGGAGCGACACCAAAATAGACTTTCAAAGAAAAAGATTTCTACAGTAATAGTCATTTGTAGACCAAAATAACAAGTTTAATCCTGACATGAAATATTTAGTGTCCTAATTTAAATGACCTAAGTTTAAATAATAATAACGAAGATTTACATAGTTTTACAACTTTCCTGAAAGTCCATTTGCAGGAAAGATTGTCTCCAGACGATGTCGGATATTAAGAGTCCACACGCGTATTAAAGGTCCATCCATGAACCAAATAGTTGATCCATGATGGCGTCGAAACGAATAATGGTTGTTCATCCACGATCATGCTGAATCTAATAGTCCACCGTCCTCGATGGGGTTGAAACTAATAGTCATTGTCTTGTGAGCCGCCATTCTTATAGCGTCTTGTTACCAAGGGAAACAATAGCGGGGGGCGTAGAAACTAGCCGGTGATGCCACATTGGTGGACAGCTACACTGGTTAGGTCACGTAGGCTGTTTCTCTTCCTGCTCTCCTATTGGTCATCGCGTCTCCAACAAGATCACCCCAGGTTTGTTGTTAGTGATCTTTTTAACTGGAGGCGCTGATGACGCAGGTGGGCAGGCGATGATTTGGCGGTTTGTTCCACTCTCCGCCAGAGGGCAGGTAAGTCCACGCTCAGTTCTTGAACGCTGTCTCGGTAGTGAACCATTAGATACTTGAGACCAGGCCGACCGGAACATCCGCTGTTGAGACACCATGGCAGTTTTGCCTCATTCGTCGATTTAGGACGTTTTCATGCTAGGCCAGGATTAAAGGCTGTGTTAGCCAGAAGATTCAGAGAGTAAGTACTTGCACAGTTTATATTGAAGAGAGTTGATAGAGAATTAAAATGTTTATGTATAGCTTGGAACTACATGGAACTAGAATAGAGAAGAATTATATTCTAGGAGGTATAAGCTAATGTCGACGTTCTTCGGAGTGGGTAGTATGAATCGAAAGAGAATTTATGCTTGTAAGTTAGCATGAGTTGGGGTGGGTTTGGTTACATAACCTATGTCAGCGTTTGATGAAAATGAACATCATTATTATTACTATTTTGTTTCACTATCATTTCCAAATTTGCATTTGTAATGAAATGACAAAGTAAAATAAATACTGTACTAAAGAGAGAATAACTTAAATTGGGGGTTGGGGGGGTGATAAAAGGAGGATTGAAAGGGCTAATGATGGCTGAGCATTCCTCCTCCTTTTGTAAAATGCTTTTTCCTATTTTTACTGCGGGTCCAATAACATAAAAACATTGTTTTTAATAATTTATTGATGACCTGGTGGTCTAGAGGTAAGGTGTTGGACTTCTGGGCTGGGGTCCGGGGTTCAATCCTTGACCCTGGCATGGATTTATTTGCTTGCCAAACCCTTCCTTCACCTCTGTCAAGACGTGTATTAATCACAACTTGTGAATGTGTGGCATTACGGGCCTCCACCGTGGTTTGGATCCCACGTTAAACTGTAGGTCCTCCATTTCATCTCACAATCACACTACTATTATACATTAGCGTAATTGTGTACAACCTGAACGAGTAGTAAGATGCGGAGCTAATAATAATAATAAATTAGATTTTGGCACTACAAGGTGAATATAGTGTTTTTAACATGTACTACTTTTTATCATATTGGCAGTCCTACTTTTCCTACTTTTTGACACCCAAAATATGCTATGAGGCCTGCAATTTTATCCAACAAAATTCTAAGGAGATGGACTCTATATGTAGAGGAAATGATCGGGGATCATCATTGTGGATTTTGATGAAATAGATAAGATTTTTACTATTTGGCAAATATTAGAAAAAAAGTAGGACTAAAGCATGACGGTTCATCAACTATATATGGTTTTCAAAAATATCTTTGATTCAGTAAAAATAAACTAACTAGCCTATATAAAATTTTAATTATTAAGTTTGGGATACCCAATAAACTTGTAAAGCTAATTGAGGTATTGATAATAATCAATTTCATCAACCGGGTCACATTCTTAAAACTTTTCCTTTAACATATTCTGCCATATGATATTTTGGAACAGTTTTTACAACAGCATAACTTACATTTTGGGCAAAGGCGGCTCTAGGGTATGTGAGGCTGTAGCCAGGGTCATTTGTGCCCCCCCCNGCCCCCCCCCCCCCTTTTCTCAATAATTTAATCCAACATAAAATAGTGTTAACTAGTCTAAATTTGGAATAAATATATATACAATATTAGGCTGGATAAGTACCAAGAGAAAAATAATAACATAGTCATATAACCTCAGAGAAACAGACTGTTAATAAATGATGTGTGGAAAATAATCTAAGATTTGAGGATTTTTAAAGTAATTTTTTGGAAAAAACTTGAAAGAAATAATTTTTAGAGTTAAAGAAAAATTAGATTTCCTATTTTATCCCTTAATAAAATACTGTGAAAAAGAATGTTTAAATAAGTAGGTGATTTTACATAACATAGTAAACATTTGGGATGTATGAATACAATAATAAATGCAATATCTTAATTTTAAAGTATTTTTAAAAGTTTGGGATGGTTCATAATAAATACGTTTTCTGCTTTTGACTGCAATGAAATAATCTCTGACAGTTGAGAATTCAAGCTTTGATGAAAGTTCACTTTTAAATGATAAAATCAAAAGAGTTGATAGTCTTTCTTGTGTCATTGTTGATCCTTTGTAGGTTTTTATGAGTTCTATTTTTGAAAAAGACCTTTCTGCTGATGCTACAACTATTGGTATTGTTAATAAAATCCAAATAGTAACAAAAATACTAGGAAACCAAAGTGAATTTTATAACGTTTCAGCTGTGTGAATCGAGTTTCAAGACTCATTTGAACCTAATCAATGACTGTGTGAAAATACTTTCTGAACTAGAACAAACTTCATCCATCCAAGCCTTCATAATCAAAATGGTGCTTCTTTTTTCAGTTACTTCAATACTTAATAGCTCAATCACGCGTGGGACCCCTGAGGGTGCGGACTCATAGGCGGTGGCCTAGTATACCTCACGGTATGATAGAGCCCCCTCTGATTTTGGGTTTTCTTTACTGCACACCAAAACAATTAGGTCCTGCTCTTCAAACTGCACAAGCAGTGTTTAAAACACGCATGCACACACACACACACACACACACACACACACACACACACATGCACACGCACACAGAGTAAAATGCCAGATTGGATTCTTTTCTGTGCATGAATATGTTTCTTGATACTAACTCGGGTTGCGGAAAAAAGCCCTAATACAGTCATCCTCAAATTTAAACAACTCTTATAGCTACAGGTGATCCCTACTACACTACTACTACACCAATTTATCCTGCCCCCTTGCCCCCATCAAAATGTGTCTTCTCCAGTTTGTTAAACTCCCCTCAGATATACTCTAGTTTGAAGCTGAAAGGTGGTTTGCATAAAACTTTAAATAGATTCTATAACAATCTATTATTATTTCTAAATGATTAAGGCTTTGCCTACCCATAAATGCAAGGTTATAAACAATTTTTTTTTAAAAAACAATATTTAATAATTCAACGTTGTTGTTTTTTATTTATTTTATTAACATATCTGGGCATCTTTCATAATTCTTATGAAATTTTCAAACCATGCTAAAAATAGTTATTGAAATATTTTCATTAAAATGTTTCCATTTCAATGCATTTTAAATGGGAAAACAAAAATTATTAATGGATTTATTTATTTTCTTTGTACAATTAAGCTAGAGTGTTTGTTTATAACATATTATTTAATGAATAATTTATTTTTCTTTTTAGACATATTTTTTAATTTGGGTTAGCTTCAATAATCACGACGATATTGAGCTCTAACGACTCCCAAGTCGACTCTCTAGTCAAAATACATGGTTTTAAATACAACTTTTCCTTCTGCAACTAGTTGTCATAGCTGATAATAGGTGCCGTTAGTATGATCATTACCCATTTACAAGCTAGTATCATTTTGCAAGCGTTGGCTAACCTGCTGTATCGGAATGCAGGCGGCAATGGAGGGTTAAACTAATCTCTGTGACCTTCTTGAGTCAAAGAAACATTAATACCATGTACGTTAGGATAAGAAGGGCCAATGTCCAATTATGAAAATTTGCGTAATTAAATATAAACAATTAAACATCTTAATATATTCAGTAACTAAAATACTCACAAAGTCTTCCTGCTGTGTGAATAAATATAGTTGGTCCCTACTTACTTCAATGAGAGTATTACTCTAGTGATACATTATTTTCAAAGAAAAAGCCACATGCTTCTCCATACACAAAGTTTTATGACATTAGCCCTTATTTAACTGAGACAGTAAAACATGTAAAATTCTTCACTCTTATCTTATATTCTTTCTTGAGTTTTCTCATTCTTTAGCACTACACGTTGTAATAATAAGTGTTAATATTCAAAGTATATGAAAACTACTGTACATTGAATTTTTAATCCACTATTATAATAAATAAAAATAAACATTCCTGCTCATATCAAACATAGTTATTTTAAATAAAATTTGGTCTAAATGTAATTTGGAGACGTTCTCAGTATAATTTTATATACTAGTTTTTATTTTACTGTCTAGGATTTGACTCTCATTGGACTTTGGAATAAGTTATTTTTCAAAAAGTTAATGAACGAAGTTTTTGGTAGTCAAGATGTGAAAATGTTAATTTTATTTTATTAGCGTGTTAAATGTGATTACTTTTAATTTGAACCTGTTGCATTCTCGCAGTTTGTGCGCTCGTTTCGGAAGAAATGTATCGAATCCCGAACAATAAGTACCCACGGTGATTACTTTTTATATAATTAACAATATGTGACCTTTTTGCTTTCGAACAAAATCCAATGGATTGTATAAATTTTGAGGTGGAGAAGTATTTACACAATATTATTTTATATCCTTGTGGAAGAAAGGGTGCACAAAGAAACTCAAAGATATAATTGATTATTTAACTGCTTGTCGTAAAGGGTAAGTTTTTTTTAATGGTATGCATATTACTGGCGCTTAGGCTATCTGTATCTACTAATTTAAGTACAATGGATGAGTAGCGATACTATTTTATTTACTGTAGAAATAATATCAAAATTAAGATACAAATAAATATTTCTATATAACAATGTAGCGATTATTCTGATATTTCAAGTACTTTTTTTTTAAAAAAAAAGCTCTTAGTTGAAAGTAAATGTTACTAACACTCTGTAACGCACTTATTGTATGTTCAAAATCTCTTGTGCCTTGGCCGAGTTCGTATCACGCTAGTACTAAGTAATTTCAACCTAACAGGGAATCGAACTAGTCAAGTTATTGAGCTGATTAATTTACGCACTCAGTGCTCAGTCATAGCACTTTAGCAATATTGACCACGACATGAAGCCGATGATAAGTAAATATATATTTAAAACCATTAAAATTAATGAACTTTTGTGTTCCCTATGCCATACAGTAAGTAAGTAAGTAAGTATTTGATACCCGACCGCCTCTGTTGTATAGTGGTCAGATTTACTGGCTTCAGATCCTGAAGTCCCAGGTTCGATCCCCAGTGCCCCTAATTCTGTCTGTGAAGCAGTGGGTCTGAAACGGAACCAAAATCAACCTCGTGGGGACAAATGAGGAGATAATTGAATGAATAAGTAGCGCTTCAGTCTAGAAAACTGAGATAGAAGTCTGGAGGGCTCGTTGTGCTAACCACATGGCACCCTCAGCTTGAAAATGTTGGCACTATCTTCGCCAACATACGGCAGCCTCTCGATTGGTATAGTCTGCTTGCAGGCTGACACCATGGAGATATTACTCAAGTTAAACTCTCTCTACCAATAGGATAAAACATTATTCCCAAAAACATTTATTTCTGGAAAATTGTGTAAATCCTATAGATGTTTGAAAACTGTAAACACCGTATTTAATAACAGATACCCACTTCATTGGCTGAGTGGTCTAAGGTGTCACTACAGTGTTAATTTGGCCTGCTGATAGCGGAGCACTTGGGGTGCAAATCCTGGTCGGGTCTATTGAGGGTAGTTTTTCCTAAATATTTTCCCCATCTTCCAAAATAAAAATGCTGGTAGATAACCTCTCAAATGCTTCTTTCCTCATTACTACCCAATTAGATGATCATATATGCGTATAAAATGAACAGGTAGTATGACGTGGTGATATCAGTAATAAAAAGAACAGATATATTTATAGTCAAAATTGTTCTAGTCTTCGAAATGAAACTGCTTTTAAAATAATTTATTGCCTCTTTAGCCTTTAAATTTTAAAAATTAACCAAAGCACAGTGGCCAAAATTAGCACATTAAATTTTAGTTATTTTTATTTTACCTGCTTACTAATAAACTCAAATAAATGGTACGACAAAATCGTAAGCTAAAATAGCCCCATGGCTTCTTTGGTGATGACTGACAGCTCACAGTTGACTTCTGACAGTAAATATTTAGGTATATACCTAAATTTTTACTGTCAAAAGTGACAGCTGCTAGACACATGTTTTTTGCAGATTATCTGGTTCGGCGTAGGGATACGTAGTTTGGTCTGGTAACTTTTTAAAGCTATCAGAAATCAGCTGTGAGCTGTCAGTCAGCACCAAAGAAGCCATGGGGCTACTGTACATACTTTCTCGTATAGGTTATTATAGTTAGTGACAAAATCTTCAAAAATAAGTTTATCTAATTTTACCTTAAATAATTTTTTCTCTGATAAATAAGTATACATTATTATTTATCACTAACATCACCAGATATTTATTTGAAAAAAAATTCAAAAGTGGTACAACAGCATTAACCTGGAGTCACCACTTTGATATGCTAGTTATTAGAAATGGGTACGGGTACAAAACTTTTTCATTGTGGTACAAAACTAGTACAAAACTTTGGCATCAAAAAAAGTTCATAATTCAAAAGTGGTACAACAGTATAAACCTGGAGTCACCACTTTGATATGCTAATTACTCAAAATGGGTACGGGTACAAAACTTATATGTGGTACAAAACGGTACAAAACTAGTACAAAACTTTGGCATCAAAAAAAGTTCAAAATCAAAAGGGGTACAGCCGCATTTACCTAAAGTACTCACTTTGAAATACTAATTACTCAAAACGGGTACGGGTACAAAACTTTTTCTTGGTGGTACAAAATGGTACAAAATTATTACAAAACTTTGGCATCAAAAAATGTTCAATATTCAAAAGTGGTACAACAGCATTAACCTGGAGTCACCACTTTGATATACTAATTACTCAAAATGGGTACGGGTACAAAACTTTTTATTTGTGGTACAAAATGTTACAAAACTAGTACAAAACTTTGGCATAAAATAAATTCAAAAGTGGTACAACAGCATTAACCTGGAGTCACGGCGTTGATATGCTAATTACTCAAAACGGGTACGGGTACAAAACTTTTTCTTTGTTGTACAAAACTTTGGCATTAAAAAGGTTCAAAATTCAAAAGTGGTACTACAGGTTAATGGATGTCTAGCTGGCTGGAATGGATAGGTTAATTTTTCTGCTCGAGAGTGTGATTGTATCTTGACGTTATATCTCCCCACGTTTAGTCCAACTTGGTCGCCTACACACTTTACAGTCCTGCACTACACTTCTTATCTCTATCAGTTCTAGGAAAAGTTTGCTTGCTGCCTTTACTGATTACCGGTTGCGGTCGCCAGTCTCCCAATTGTTTAAACAAACCATTAATTCTGCCAACCTGATGGCTGGAATCCACCAGTTTGTATAACGCTAACAACGCCATCTATTTTGAGAGCTGAAAGCTCAACACACCGCCAGAGAGGGTAGGCAGGGCCTTAAGGGACACCCTAAATAGCTTTAAGTGGCATTCTATTTTCAAACATTTTCCATTGGCTTGGAGTCAATCCCCTAAAAACTCCTCAAAAATATATTTTTTAATAATACCTTGCCCGACACTAATAAAGTTTCGCCAACACTATTGGTAGTCCTCAGAATAGTATATTTTTGAGTTATATACATACATTAACTACGCTAATGAACTAGGAATGAGGCAGCTGACATTTTAAATTGAATGTACCCACATTTGCATAGATTGAGAGTGTGTGACAGTCTTAAGAGCCCAGGAAGCGTAGTTATGAACACCAGTCAAGGAGTCACAAGAGAAAATAGTTTTTTTTTGTTTTATTAGAACTTTAGATAATTATCAAAGAGATGATGATACATCATATAGTAGACAAACATAGCTTAAACTGAACCAATTTGACGTCTGGCATAAAAGGTAACATTTCAGACGTTTTTTTGAAATATCTGCAACCAATTTATAATAAATACAAAGCCTAAGAAAAACCATCGAAGGTTAAGATTCTAAGTCCCAGATTCTATATCTAGTTCAGTTCTTCAAATACCAATAAAAGCTAAGTGACCCATACCTATAAGGTAGAAGACCTTGAATTAAAGGTATGTAATACCTATCTTCAACAATTCACAAGGATGTTTCACTACAAGTGAATTTATAATTAAATCAAGGTGACCTGGTGGTCTAGGGGTAAGGTGTTCAGACTTCTGTGCTGGCGGCCGGGGTTCAATCCTCGGTCCCGGCACAGATTTATCTGATTTCCCAACCCTTCCTTCACCTCTGACAAGACATCTTGTGAGTGTGGGGAATGCCAGGCCTCCACCGTGATTCGGATTCCACGTTAAAGTGTAGGTCCTTCATCTCACCTCACAATCACCTCTACCATTACACATTAGCATAAGTGCGTACAACCCGAATGGGTAGTAAGACGCGGTGCTAATAATAATAATAATAATAATAATAATAAAATTAAATCGAATACAATCTCTTTTTCCATTTTATATTTTAAGGTGGTAAGCATCGACCCATAGTTACCAACTAGCTATAAATATCAAAATGAATGCGGCAATAGCCTATACCACTATTAAAGTAGGATATTTAAATTTAATAATAATTGTATGATCATAAACACTGTGAAAGCAAACTTAGAGTTGCAATGAATGAACATTTAATTTATTCTAGATAATACTCAACGTAAAGCATATTACAAAATAATGAAATAAGATAATTTAATATTAACACACACACATATATATAAATATATATATATATTTCAACAAAGTGCCGTTAAAGCATATATAAAAAAAATGCTAGACAAATTTAATTTAGATGCGTGTATATATATATATATGTATATATATATATGTATGTATATATACACACACACACACACACCTGCATCTAAATTAAAATTTTCTAGCATTTATATATATACCCGCATCTAAATTAAAATTTTCTAGCATTTATATATATACCCACATTTAAATTAAAATTTTCTAGCATTTATATATATATATATATATAAGCCTTTCAAGCATATACAAGTTATCGTACCAAAGCTCTAGAAACATGCCAAAAATTACTGAAGTTAATGAACAGTGCAACTAAATAACAGACCGCGCCTCAAACATAATAAATCCTAATCAAAATCATTGTTCCTGAAGAACTTAATCATTATTAATCCGTGGCATACCCATAAAAAAAAATTGGAAAAATCAGAATAGAATTTTAAATAATAAAGCCCAATCTAAGCTTAAATCAGCGCCCTCACCTTTATGTATGCCAGTGGTACAATGAGTACTGTATTGAAATATATAAGCCATTATATAGTTAACACAAACGTAAACATGTCTCCAGAGAGGGGGAACATGGGGTGGAAAAGAATGAACCAGAAAAGGAGACAAGCAGTGCTCAGGTGGTGATGACGGTGACTCTGGAAACTTCTGGAAGCATTGAGAGATGTCTAGGCCATGAACCGGAAACTACTCTAGTCAAGTGTCGAACTTGTTTCTTATGGGCACGACTTCAATCACAAGTGGAACGTGGTGTCAAACCTTGTTTTAGTCCGTGGTGAAGTGTCTAAGGGAGAAGGTGCCATGACGTGTGCTCCAGTATGCCATGATCAACAAGCCAGGTGGTGAGTGTGGTCCCATTATACTGGGTATTATACAGTCGATTGTTCTTCGTTCTACAAGTGGAGAACCAATTTAGGGAACAATACCCTTGTTATACCCGACTGGGATTTGAACTTCATTCTTCCCACCACCAGCAATCCAATCTTATAGTGTATGTTACCCGCCGTGTTCAACTGACATGCTGAAGTCGTCACAGTTAGATTCCGGTCGGATGCACTCAGATGGTTTTCCCTAAATAGTTTTCTGCTCTCATGCCACGAAAATAAGGATGCACCTCCTCTTAATTTAACCTTCCCGATGCCTACACATTAGAGTAATTAGTACATTCCGAACGGGTAGTAAGACGCGGTGCCTAAAAATAAATAAATAAAAATAGCATATTTGGAACCATTTTAAGAAACAAACACCTTCAGTACACTCTACTGGGATTTGAACCCCAATCTCGTCATCAGAAAACCAGTCTAATGCCAGAAAGTCGAATGAAAAATGTTTTCTTCCATTAGGTAAGAAATATAAAGAAAACCATACTACTGATTATTTGAGTTCAATCTATAAATAAAGTAGCATATTTCTACAAAGTATGTGAGTGGTCTTTGATACAAGCCGCACTCTAGCCTTTGCCTTCCAAGAAACTTCACCCATATAAACAACAGATTAGCTCACTCCCCCTTCACTCTTTCAGACCAAACTTGACAGATATGACAACACTGCAACTCTAGCTCCGTGTTGGTTAAACAGTCCAGATAGTTCAATATATGGACGTTTCTTAGGAGTTGCGCTGATACCGCTTCTCAAGTTTTACAAGGTAGTCCTTCCACTTAAATGGGTTGCAGCTGGGCCATTTCACGTAAAATCAATACACTCCACAAACGGCTCCTCTTGGACTTGAATGGTTTTTTTTATATCATGCTCTTATTAAATAAATAACTATGATATATATATATATATATAATATTTTATGGTTTGAGAGATATGAGCATTCGAAATTTCAAAATATTGGTGCATTTGGAAACTCAGCACTTTACAAAATAGGCTCTACCTTGAATACCATTGAAACTAGAAGCTTCCCAATAAGCTCATTACAAAGGTCTGATAAAGATCTTTTAAACAAAACCAAACACATACACACAAAAAGTTAAAAGTTTTCATGGTCATTAAATATAATATTTAAACTTAAATTTCATAAAAATTAAATAAATTGAGTTTAAATACACATTAGTAGTAAAAATGTTGGCTATACAAAATATTAACTTGAGACATGCATGGGTTCAAGAGCCATACATGTTTGAATTAAGGCAGGTGTGATAAATTTCTACATTACATCCATGCATTAGCCCATAAACATCTATCATAAATAGAGCCTAGAATAGTTGGAAAATAAAAAATCACATTGGACTTTATTAGGGCATAGCCAACAATAAATGTTATTGAAATTGGATTTTCAAATATATTATCTACAACTCGGCTGTCTTGGATATTAACCTCTAACAAAATGGTACTGTTTCTGTTTGAGTTAATGTGTAAGTTCGTCCTATGGCAGTGAGTGGATCAACCTTCATTAATATGGATGATTTGGAAACTAAGAATATCTAGTGTGAAAGATGTAAAAAGTTAATTTTCACTTCTTCAGAATGTTCTTAAGTATTTAAAACACATCCTAACCACCATTGACCATTGTACATGCGTGTAACAAAACCTATAATGTTTTGTAAGTCAATATCATCTTTAATCGATGATACAGAACAGATTTTTGATACAGAATAGATTTTAGTTCTTATTGGATTGGACGTTTGTGGAGTAAATTAGTGTAACTTTTGAGTGCCAATAATTGTTCTCGAAGAATTATTTCTTCATCATTATATTGTTGAGAACTCAAGTATATAAAATTAATTCCTTGTACATTAGAATTTTCCCAGTCATATTATTAGCTAGGAGTCATTATTTGGCAAGATGCCAACTGTTTGTGCCTCCCACACAGTCGCATGCATGTTTTCCGTAACTTGTTGCAACAAATACCATTCACCTTTCAGTCCAAAGTCCCTCTTATGAAGAGACAGGCTAGCAAAATTCTTTCTGTTCTTTTATTGTTCTGCAGAACTATCAGATAAGTAAATTACTTGCTCTGATTCATGATCAAATTTATCACATAAAAACTGTAACATGTCGTTGGAATAAATGAACTGCAACTGTATAGTGGGTCAAACAATCTGAAATCATAACCCGACCGTTTCGTTGTGCTTCCTTCATTATAATAGATAACAAAAGGATAGTGTTGCTTGAAAATTTCAGCCCTGGCAGCAATAAAATCCAATTGTAGAAACAAAGTTAACGTTGAGAAGGAAATCTGCGAGCTGCGGTATCGAACATTGTCTCCACAGTCGATATATTGTGTGACGAGAAATAAGCTCACCCATCCCATTAAGATATATTGTGTGACGAGAAATAAGCTCACCCAGCCCATTAAGATGCATATACCCCTGTTAGGTAGTTTATAAAATGACTGTAAAAGATGTGAAAGCCAAATGGAGTGTTACAGTTGTGAAACACATTCATGTATTTGTATAAAGAGGCACATATCACATCCAATGTGTTTGTTCTTCCAGAACAGGTGTCATGTAAGAATGTGACTCATTTTTAAATGTTGGCGAAAAAGTGAAACTGAAATCATTAAATACAGGATAAAATGTTTCACCATTATAAACAAACTGTAGGCCTACAGATGAGATCATGGACAAAAGAAAATGTTTACTCTAATTCATTCTTATTAAGTTGTGGGATGACAGACTCTTTTTGGTGTCTAATGTAATTAATAATGTTGCAAGATAAGGTTTAAAAAAAAAATATTCTCAAAAGTAACCACAGACGTTCTTGACCCAGCAAATTTCCAATGACAGCCAGATTAATATTGTAAAATAATTCTTTATTGCTTAAAAAAATGCAAGAAAGATTATGGTAGAATGACCTAAGCTTTTTTAAACTTCATTGACTTAGCACTAACTAATAAAATTTAATCAATTAATACATTTTTTTACACGATTTTTTAGTTTTCATATATCACATCCCACAACAGTATGGAATATTTCCATCAGTTTAAGAGTTTTTTAATTTGTCCAAGACATGACAAACTAGAATAATTTTAATGTAAAAATAAGGAACTGATGTGCACCATGCGAAGAATAAGAATGATAAATGTTTCTTGTTGTCGGAAATGTTTGCAAACACAGTTTTAAGAAAATGTTTTACCAGATACTTGGCTTAAGACTTCAAACAAGCTTGCAAATATGGTGCAGTTTTAGTATACCTGTTCTTAACCTATGTGTTTGTTTTAATTTCAGAGCTATTCCCAACTGTATTATGAAGGCAAAAAGTGAACGCCGACGACCGTTTATTGGAGACCAAGTTGAAGACTGTAGAGATGCGTCAGGACTGTTTTACATCCTACCCTTCCAAAAGGTATAATAAAGGGGTGCTTGCTTACATTTGTATGAACATGGGGGTGGCTTATGATTCTATTGATGCTAAATCACTTAAACACTTAGTAATACCACACACTATGTGTTCATTTTGTTATGCAACTTGGTTGAAAATTGTGATCAAAATTAATTACTTACTGCTATTTTTCAATCTATGGTAGGTATTTAATTCTATTGTAACAGTTAATGTTGACAATTTAATAATTTTAGGAAATAGATATATCACTTTGTGACACATTTCACCTTGCCCATATGAGGGGTTGGGCACAATGTCATGTTTGTATTGACCCTTTAATGAACAGTTGGAAAAAAAACACCTTTCAGAAAATTTGGGAAATGCAATAAAATGTGTAAAAAGACTCCTTTGATACATTATTTTAACCTAGTAAAATAAAATAAAATACATATTATTTAGTTAAAAAAAAACTGGTTTTCACAACACTATGTCTGCACAATCTCTCATCATACATTTTGTTTATTTGTTAGTGAATTACTGTAATTGTCCTATTGTTTCAATAGATGGACTTGTTAGTTATTGTTTCAAAACATAGCTTGTTATATCTCTAGGCCTCTAATCATGTGTTGTCTAGGTTTTTTTTAAATTGCATGTTCTTTGTCTTTTTTGTTTTGTTAATTCTCGGCATTTTTGTGGCTCCGATAAAAAGTACAAATTAAATAGTGTTTATGTACAACGCTTCTTTATCTTTACTTAAATATTATGTCAAATTTATTTACGTCGGGTCGACGATAAGTGACAATTGATAGAAAAACTTTTTTTTTGCACTCATGGCAGTAGTCCCAATAAGTAGGCCTATATGCCTTCTTATTTTTGAGAATTTTATTGATTTTATCACCAAAGCTCTTAAATTCCATGATGAATAGCTTCTTAATATTTAATTCTTAGTGTTTATTAACATATTTAATATTCTTAATTTGAAGAGTTATATTTGATATGAAATCACAGTGTTTTCAGAGAAGTAGAACAAATCAATTGAAATTGTTTTACCAATGAGATGAATATTTATCTTTTGAGCACAATATATTTTATGTTCCTTTTTGATAGATATCAGAACGACCGCTGATTACAGCAAACTTAATAAATAAGTGATAGTTAAACTAAATTATCACTTTCTGACTAGAGATAGTTTTTAAAAATATTTATTAAGATGTATGTTAACCACTGTTGGAGTAGGGATATGCCAGACAAGTGGTAAACAATGCTTATTACCCACCAATATTGATGTATGCTGCAGAAACGTGGGTAATGAAGGATTAGGATAAAATCAGAATACAGGCAAGTGAAATTAAATTTTTGAGAACTAGGATCAGTGTGACAAAATTTGACAAGATGAGAAATGGAAGAATAGTAAGAAAAGTAAAGGACTAGCCAGTCCATGACAGGATAGGGACTAAGGTGGTATGGGCATGTATAAAGAATAGAGGAAGGCCAGGGAACAGGTGGCTAAAGGGAGTAAGAAGGAGAAGACTGGGCCAAGGTGTTCCGAACAGACCCAGCCACTTGCTGGAAGCTGTTCTTGGTGATGATGGTGGTGGTGGTGTTAACCAATTAAATGGGCTTAGAACTTGTGACTAATATGTTTTGTAAGATTGACATTGTGATACTTTAGTGTAACTGGTAGAACAATCTCTACTCGGATACAATAGCCGGTATTCAAACCGATTATAGAGGTAGACATTGTTCAAAAAGTAAGTGCAAACTCCCCAAGATCGAATTTAAGAAATATGGGGGTTACATAACAGAATGATTGAGTTTTTGGAGCCAATTCACTAAAATTAATGACGATTAAGATTTAGATGTGGCTGACAAATTCCAGTATTTGATTCAGGCCACTTTAACTGGTTCAAGGGCTCAAGAAGTGGTCGAAAGTTTTCCTCAGACCTGAGAAAACTATCCTAAGGCTATACAAAGTTTGAGATCTCGTTTTGGACACAATGATTTATTGGTCAAAGTTTATGTGCGGGAACTATTGAAGCTGACTCTTCAGAGTTAGTCGGATGGGATGCTGTTATCGACCATGTATGATGGTTTGGAAACTCAGCTGAGAGCACTCGAGACTTTGGGACTCACCTCTGATAAGTATGTGGCAATGTTATACCCAATGGTTGAATCTTGTTTGGTGGAAGATTTACTTCGTGCTTGGTAACGTAGTGGTGCTTCAGGTCAAGGTGAGGGGTGGTTGCAGAGCCTAAGAACAAGAAGAGCACATCTGTCTAGCAGTAAAAGGTTTTAATATCAGTGGTGGAGAGGAAGTTGTAAGAGGAGGAATATCCCCGGCTATGGAGAAACAAAGGTATTTACAGCAGCCACATTAGTAGATACAAGAAATAGGCCTAGTGCAAACACTTCAATGTGTATATTTTGTAACACATCACATTTTTCTGTAGATTGTTTTAAAGCCAGAAAATTGACCATAGATGAGAAGCTCAAAATTATTGGGCAGAGTCGCTGTTGTTTTGTTTGGCTGAAAGGTGGACACATTGCAAAAAGATGTAAACTAAAGTGTTTGATCTGTGATGGTAAACATAGTGTTCTACTTTACCCCAAACTAGAAAATAGTGTTCTTAAGTCTGGGGATAAAGAGAATTTGATAGAAAGACTTACCTGAAAGTACAAGGGTTCCTGTGGAGAATACATTAGCAAATAATTCTTGCTCTGAAGTACTTCTTCAAACTCTTACCATACAATTGAAGAGGAAAAGGGATAATCGAACTGTTCGAGATCTGATAGACACAGGATCCCAGAGATCATATATTCTGAAGGAAGTGGTAGGATGAATGGGATACACATCAATAGGGGAAGAACGTATTCAGCATGCTTTGTTAGGAGGCAGCCAGTTAGGTGAAGTTTCACACATTCATTTTCAAATCCATTTGGGAAACATAAAAAACCGTTATGTATGCGACTTTGAAGTTCTTAATTATGACAAAATATGTTATTCTATGCCTTCCACGAGAAAAGATTTGTGTTCGAGAAAGCTACAACTGTTTGGTATAAAAATAAATGTTGAGGTCGGACAGGTAGAAGTTTTGATAGGGGCTGATTTTGCAGGGAAAATACTCACAGGTGAAAGAGTCATTCTTAAATGTGGTTTGGTAGCTGTGAACACCTATTTAGGGATGGACGCTACTGGGCAGGGTTCCATGTAAGAAGTCACTTTCTCATACCATGATCATAACTTCTTTGTTTTCTAAAGATATGTCTATTTTCACACTTTGGGATATTAATGTTCTGGGAATGGAGGACCCAGAGAAGCGAAGGACAAAGGCTGAAAGAGAATTAGCAACATTAGAACATTTTAAACAAACTGTTAAACGGGATGTGAATGGTCTTTACATGGTTGAACTTTCATGGGTGGATGGACACCCCTCCTCTCCTTTCAAACTTCACAATAGCTCAAAAGCGTCTGGAAACAACGTTTCAGAAACTGAAATCTCTTGAAGTAGAAAGAGGCTACACAGAAGTGTTTGAAGAATGGAAGAGAGAGGGAATCATTGAAGAAGTGGTTAATGCCAAGTGTAATGAGGGACATTATCTTCCCCACCGACCAGTGATCAAGGAACATGGTACCACGAAGATTCGTCCCGTGTTTGATGCCTCAGCAAAGATTAATTCCTGTCCTTCACTGAATGATTGCTTAGAGGAAGGGCCGAACTTGATTGAAAGTATTCCATCTCTCCTTTTTCGCTTCAGAGTGGGAGCTATTGGTATTATAGATGATATAAAGAAAGATTTCTTGCAAATTGGACTTTGTGAATGAAATCGAGATTTCGTAGGGTTCTTGTGGAAAGCACCGAATGGGGAAAGCTTAATCCTAGGACATGCACGTTTGATTTTCGGTGCTTCACCCAATCCTTTTCTGCTAGGAGCTGTCATTGAAACCATCTAGACTCAGTCTTGAGAGATTGTGAAAAATAACTGTTTTGGGACTAGCATGTATCCCCAGAAAACGATTAAAAAAGTGCAGAATGGTTTTTGTGTTGACAATTGTGTCTTGAGTATAGATAGATGAGGTGAGTTAGCTGCATCAATTTATGAAAGAAATTTTGAGCTGAGAGGATGGGAATATTCTAGCTCTGAAGTTGACAATAGTGAAGTGTCACCTGTTTTAGGTCTGCATTAGAGGCGTGGAACTAATATGTTGGCCATAAATTCAGCCTTTATTCATCAAATTGATTTTCATAGTGTGACTAAGAGAAAAAAAAATTCTGTTCCTCATAAATGTATGACCCAATTGGTTTCACAGCTCCTGTAACCTTGATCCTAAAAATGTTGATTTAACAGATTTGAGCCTCTAAGTTGGGCTGTGATGAAGAAGTTCCTCAGCTTTACTATGGTAGTGTACGTCAAGCAGCCTTGTTGTGTCGGCACAGAGGCACAGACGTAAGCTGACACTGCATGGGTCAACTGTTTGAACTTAGGGTTTGATAATTTCGTTGGCTGGTCAGTGATGAATCATCCGATTTAGCAAGGGCCGGGATGTGTTGATTAGCTTGCAAAAAGAGCAATACATTCAGTAGAGTTCTCTTCGATTACATTTCTGGCTGGATATCCATCAATTACATCCGTAGTTGATCCATCATTATGAAAAATTCAAGTTTTTATGATTGAAATTGTTTGTTCTGGATTGTTCCACAAAATTATTTGTTTGTTCCGTTTTGATAAACTCACAAATAGTATGTTTACATTGGAGGAATAGGAGCCAACTTCACGGTAGCCCATTCTGGTTTGAATAATATCGAGGCACTTATGTTAAATTAGTATATTTTTAAATGATATCGATATTTTATAATGCATAGATACTCATACCTATTCTTTTTAATCAAAAAGTTGTAGGAATGTTAAGATAGTGGTGAAAATTAACTATGTATCCTATTTGTTTGTCATGTTTGTAAAATCCACATAACCGATTAGACGCTGAAATTAAACGGTGAAAAGCTGTGTTGGGGTGGAAAATTTTTTAAGGTAAATTTTTGTAAATCAATATTATATTTATCAGAATGCAAGAGTTTAGCTGTTAAAAGACTTTATTGCATTGCTATTTTTAGTTTCCATTTGTAAAGGATGTTTTTGATTTGGTCATGGGCATTCATTTTGATTTTTTGTTTAATTCTTAGTTGTTGTTTTTTTGACAAATTTGTAGCAATTTTTTAGAATTTCAGGCTATTCTATAGATATTTTAATCACTTTTTTGGAAAGTTTTTCTGGGTCGTGTTAGTAAAATGTATTTGAAAAAATATTTTTTATTGTCAAAGAGTTTCTTAGTCTTTTTCGTAAGAGTCAGAGTTGGAATAATTGACACTTCCTTCCAATCATGTCTCTTTGCGGTCAAAGGTACTTCTTACTACATCATAACAGTAATAGTAGCAAACAAAAGGAGGGTGCGATGTCAATACTTTAGGATAACCTAGTTTTGAGCTCTCTTGATGGGCTGAGAGGGGGG
>CABFVZ010005377.1:0-32169 GCA_902151445.1 Timema monikensis | reverse complement strand
GTGTGTATTAATTGATACAATATTCTAATCATCAGTAAACTCTTCAATTAGTGCTCGACCACGGGGCAATTATCAGCTAATTAAACGGAAATATCTCATCAATTGTGACCCAAGACAGGGATCCGTAAGTCCGAAACTTCATAAATGGCGCCCATCACGGTGCGAGAAGTACAAGAACGTCATAAAGTGCATCAAAACTTTTTTTAATATTGACCCTCGCTCTCAAATTAAGGATAGTTTATTTATGAATGATATTTTTCATTCAAAAGATTAAAAAAATGGCTCTTTTGTTTAAAATGTAGGCCTTATATCTAATGTCTAGGGAGTATTTAGTTAAGTAATGGCCTCCCAAGTAATACTGAATTCTTGGTTTTTGGATGAAAATTCTTTAAAAGGTAGTTTACTAGTTAGTGATTTTTGAAAATTAGAAATATTGTGAAAATGCGTTTAACGGTTTGCTTTAAAATGTGTATATACAGTGTTTACTGTGATCAAATAAATTATGTGTTTGTTTTTGTGAGGAAAACTTACTTAAGAGTAGTTAACTTGAAACCTATTTTTGAACATTTGGTTTCAACCTATAGTACACAAAATGATCAACTTTGTGCAATTGGGTCGTACCATTTATTTAAAAATAAGTTTGAATTTATTCATTTGATCAGTGATCATTTATTGGATTTTACCATAATTCTTCTAAGGTAATGAATACTTTACTCAATCAAATGACATTTTTACAAATTGAATGTTTGCTACAACTATAATTTGGAGTTTCACCTTTATTCCATATATTATCTAATGCACACGCCTCTGGCGGTGGAATACAGCAACAAATTATCACAACATTAAAAACCACGTTACCCCCAATAAAGACGGTGGACACATGGTCCAAATGCCAGGTTCGGGTTTGAGTCCTGTCTAAGTGTACTGGCTCATTCTTCCCTCCACCCAAATGTGGGACACTTCTTCTTGATTATACCTTTCTAATTCCTACTTGATTGGTGTAATTAGTAGAAAAGGATATAAACAGAATGGTGAGTAAGACACGATGGAAACCAAAACCAAATGTAACCTTTATAATATAATTTTTATTTGAGGTATTTAATGGGCACTTTATGAACCGACTGATTATATCAGCTCATGGCTTATTAACTAACTTAAATCTATGGTAAACACAACATCTAGACCCCGTTCGTTAATTCATCACATTTCACCAATGTTTTATCTTTTGATTAAGTCGGGAATTGAACTCAGGACTCTTAGTTTACCCACTGCCAACTATCTTCCATTCCCAAACTGTTTGCGTCTTTACATTCCTTACATAAAATCTTAGAATGAATTATTATTTTATCTAGGCGCAGTAAATTATTTAAAGATGAAATGTTACTGTACAAATATTGATGCTAGGACGAGTAAACATATCTGCCGTTTCAAACCGGAAGTGAAGAAAGATATTCTCTGTCTCGATCGATTGTCTGATGTTTTATTCATCCCGTATATCTTTAAAAGCCTCTGGCGTTAAAAAAAGAAGTCTCGATTATATCGTCTTTCTCGCTTCGAGTTGAATCACGAAATGGAATATTTGATGCGGACGGCAGTAGTGTGACGCGTTGATGAACATGGAAGTTAATAGACTTCCAATTATCTCATTAATCATCTTGTAAAGTTGATAGTTAAATTACGAAATGTCGATGCTTAGAAGGAAGTTTTTAAATTGTTAGTACGTGTACATTTTTCCCTTGACGGTTTATATTCTTGATAATATTAGGGGGTTGGGGCAAAAACATGATAACCCACATTTGACGACAAAATATATTAGCGGTGATTTCTGGTCGCATACCCCTCGAACTACAAGTTGTTGTTATTATAGTCAGTCAAAACCTTGAGGATGTCTAATATCTATGCATATTTTACTGATTTTTATAGCTAGATTTCAGTATTTTACAGACGTTTAAATAGTGAAAATATCCCATCTATATCAATGAGGGTTATCATGTTTTTGCCCCGACACCCTCACATCTTGCAAAGGTGTAACGATGAGTCTTAGGGTTGGGGATGTTTTGGCAATTTACGTAGCAAAACCTGTACAACATTAATAAGATATTGCTTCAGTACAAACATAGAGCTTAATTTTCTTCACGGGGGGGTATCAACGGTAATTGTTGAATATCTGTCATGAGCACAGCAGTATTAGATGACAAGCTTTTTAAATAAAGATAAAATGGTTTTAATTAAATTCCAGGACACCCTTGTACAGATGGTCAGGAACTGTTGATGTCACCGCGTGAATAAAATTAAACTCTTTGTTTCTAATGGAGCAATATTTTATTTATTTTGGCCAAAAAAGCCTTGCTATAAAAACTGCATGGACACAGCCCTTTTCTCGCTTTCCCTACAACTCCAACTTGAGATATATCCCTGTTATAGCTGGTAACAGAGGTTAACATTTCTAATGAAACATGGGGTAGATGGCTTCATGCAACTGATAGGAATAGTCCTACTTTACAACTTGAGAATGTCGATACTGTCTGTACAGGCGATATAGAGGTGGATTTCTTCTTCTTCGAGACAAATGTTGGTGCGTTTCCTCAAATTTACTCTTCTCATCTCTAGCTTTTTGTTTTTTCACCACGTTTTACTACCCGTCCGGAATATATGCATATTCACACCAATGGATTAGGATGTGGAAGGTAGAATTTAGATTTAATGTGCATGCATTTGCATGGAGATAAGGTGAAAAGTTGTTTAGGAAAGCTATCCACTGAGTACTCCAGGCTAGGACCCAAACCCCAACCTTCCCGTCAACGGTAAACAACAAGCACACGAGATAAGGTGTGCACCTGGATGGGGGTATCACTCCTATAGGCTTGGCCGAAGTACTGTAATAACGCTCCTCTTTCAGAGCACGGCGTCTTACTACATCAGAGCACATATACTAGTTACGCTAATGTGTTGGAAAGGAGGGAGGCAGAATTTAGGGGACGTGTACCCAAATTTACGTTGGAGGGAGAATGTAAAACAATTTTGTAAACACTACCTACAGTACTTTCGACCAGTTATTGAACCCTGACCTCCCAATCATCGGCAGTCCAGTTTATTGCCAGGTATGTCAGACTGGCGGCCCATGGATTTGTTGATGGGCCAACGTAAGCCTTCACTGCAGCCCAGTTGTTATGTTTATTAACGTTGTAGGGAAACATAATATGGAATTATGACATTTAAAAATTGGGTAAATATGGAAGTGAAGCTGTTATACTAATTTGTATTATTTACGCCCCAGAGTTCGATTCCCTAGAATTGTTAAATTTGTGCACCAAATATGTGCAATGTTTGTCATCACATTAGTGTGTGAACAGTTGTTTTCTCCTCTTATGAAATGTAACAAACACCCGAAAGATAGCGTCCACGCATTGGTCACCGCAAACTCGAAACATTTTGAAAAATATTCTAAATATAGTTAAAAGTAAGGCTTGGTTATAATTAAAAGTTAATACTTAGATCGATTGCTCTAGAAATATATATAAAGAACTTAATTTAATAAATTAAGCCGTTACTAAGTTTGTAGATGTACAAGTTTGCAGTTTCCATGAGTATGGTACCGTAAGTACCAAAACATGTCAGAATGAAGTAATCCATCCTCTTTCCGGGGCTGATTATCACAAAGGAGTAATGGGACAAGGGAACTTGTCATATTTGGAATTAAAACCTGGTTTTGTCCATATTATATTTTATATCTCCAAGTCTTTGTAATAACAACACTCTATCACTTAGTTTAAATTTGTTGGCAGATGTTAAACTCTAAATTCAAATTTTATACTTTTTATTTCATAACATATCTGAACTTATAACATTGTTTTGTTTTTACATTATTATATATATGTAAGTTTTTGTAATACATTTTTTAACGTGTAATACATATTTTTTAGACTTTTCATCAACTTGTGTTTAGTCCAGTTGTTGATGCATTTTTAATTTTATGTTAAATATTATTATATGACAATATGTTTTTTTACCAGAAGTAAATCCTAATCATACTTTTTACTTGTAGTTTCACTTAATACATCCACAAATTTAGTAACGCTTTAATTTATTAAATTAAGTTATTTATATATATTTCTAGAGCAATCGATCTACATCTTTACTTTTAACAAACTTTAAAGCTAAACAACACTAAATTCCATTTATGCAAAATAAAAGCTTCCATATTTCTGGGAAAAAATAAAAAATAGAGCGCACAGTGAGTCTTAAGACTTTATATATAATCTTAATTTTCTTTTTGTATTAATAATCTTTTCTATTTAGATGGTCACAATGCTTTTTTTTAAATGTGGCCACTTATTTATGTTTAATGTTCAATGTGCTCCTGTTGATAAAACGAGTTGACACACTCACGTCCATCGAAGTAGGTGACCATCCTATTAAAAGTGTTACTACTTTAGGCTTGCCTTCTCCTTGTTTTAATGTTAAGTGTCTTATTGCTCATTAGTGATTAGCCTATCCACAATTTAAGCAATTCGTAAGAAAGGAGGAGCTTTAAAGAAATGCACCAAGTGTTCACCGAGAGAAAATCCCTACCTGAAAGACACCCTGCAGAGACTAGGACCCAATCTTCAGAGCAGAGCTCGCTGGCTCTGAGCCAATTCACACAGGAGGGGTTCAGACAATAGGTGCAATCACTGATCTGAGAATCTCTGGTTCAATCCTCGTAGAGGTCAGTGAGTCTGGATTTAGGTGTGTCACCTCACTAAGTATTATTTTAACGGGAAAAACTTTGTGTTTTACCTTAGAATTAAGTTAAGTTGGTAATAATTAATACTCCACATTTTGATGTATTTCGATTGATAGAGTTGTATTTTTTTTTAATACACCGAATAAACTAGATGAAAAACACGCACTCCAGTGGCCACTCGGACTAAGGTGTCAAGGTCATCTTGTAGTCTATGGTTTGCACTTTGCTGGAGGTCTGGGTTTGAAAGGTGTACTGAGAGTGATTTTCCTCAAATCATTTCAAATTATTCCTTCACGCAAATGAGAATACATAAATCCTGCCGTTTTTATCTCTACACCATTACTTACTTATTTTATTCCCTATGTATGGACTTAGGAACTCGAAAAATCATTGCTGCACTTACAAAAGTACAACACCTATCTCTCTCTATCTTTAGCTAGTTCTATCCAGTCCACTTCAATTACAACCTATCTCTATCTTTAGCTAGTTCTATCCAGTCCACTTCAATTACAACCTATCTCTATCTTTAGCTAGTTATGTCCAGTCCACTTCAATTACAACCTATCTCTATCTTTAGCTAGTTCTGTCCAGTCCACTTCAATTACAACCTATCTCTATCTTTAGCTAGTTCTGTACAGTCCACTTCAATTACAACCTATCTCTATCTTTAACTAGTTCTATCCAGTCTACTTCAATTACACCTTATCTCTATCTTTAGCTAGTTCTCTCCAGTCCAGCAATAGGGTAACTATTGCTTTCAGCTTCAATCTAATGTTATCCTCACATCTGCGTATAGTTCTTCCCATTGGGTTCAACAGTCAGTAGCCTGAATATGGTTCTAGATTTCCCCATTCGCGCTGCATGTCCTACCCACCATAATCCACGAGATTTGACTATCCTAACACAGGCTTGTGATGAGTACAGGGTTGTTAACTCAACATACGAGAAGAAAACATTTTTCCTTTCACCTCCCCTGTTGAGTGTAACTATACTTGGTAGCAAATTACCTTTATATTCTCGCTCCTCTTTGTATCCTCTGGGTGTACCGCTATTAACCTCAAGAAGAAACTAGCCCCAAAGTGTTGCCAAGTACAGCTGTAAGAGGCTGTGACAGGGGTAAGGGGGATTGGTCAGTTGTAACAGCGGAAATGAGGAATGGATTTGAGTAATTTATTTAAATTAAATATAAGTCATTCTATGCTTATTTTATTTATATAGGTCTACACTAAGAAATACACTACCCAGCCATTTTTTTATACCTCCAGTACATGAGCGGTTGATTATAGTTGAAATTGATGTGGTGATTCCAAAAACCCCATTAATTTTTCTGTGTTACGTCTACTTCAAAATATATACTCAAATTACAATTTCAATGGATTCTCAATTTTTAGTAACATATAATATGGATTTTTCATAATTAACTTTTTATGTTAAAATACAACAGTTATTTAAATCCATATCATCGTGCATATGTGCTTTCTATATTGTTAAAATGATCGCCACGAATATTTTTTTCTAATAGTAGGCCTACGTTTTGAATTCCTCTTAAGAAACCAACAGTTACATCCTATCACGGCAGTATCCTCGCAACCTTAATAACGTCACGGAAATGCTCGGCTTATCACTAGACCTAGGATTTGAGGTAACCGAGCTTTCTTTCATCTGTCCATAGCCTTGTATTTTATTTTCCTTTGACCTTTTTTTCAAACTGTGTATGTTTATCGCCTCTCTCTGTCACTGATCGTTGTATGAGTTTCCTTCTTCCCCTCAACACCAAACTCCAAAGCTACCCTGTCTCCCTCCCACCCCCGCTGTCTACATCTGGGGAAGTCTCCCATTTCCTGGTCGGGATGACTTTCTGCTCCAACTTCGAGCGACGACCCACGAGGTTTAATCACCTCTACGAAAGGTCAAATAAGAAAACTTTCCGGGAATAACTACGACATTTTCAACAACCTTTATTTTTGTAACCATCATACCATAGAGAAATTCACCCCCCGCCCTTCCCCACCCCCCAAGGAATACTGAGAGGGCTATTTGCACCGGAGCTGTAACAAACTGAGAGGACAAATCTCATCAAAGAGGTGGAATTGTAAAAAATAAATGATTTAACTTTTTTGTTCTGAGCTAGATTTGTCTGCACAGAGTTACTTTACAATTCGTGACATTAAAATGCAGTGAATCCTCCTATCTGTGAGCGCGTGGACTAAAGATCAGGCTGACCTAGTCTGGTCCACTGGAGACGAAGAGCCTGGAGCTTGAAGTTGGGCCGAGTGTATTGATGGTGGTTTTCCCTAAGTGGTTTCCCACTCTCTTTCCACGCAAATGAGAGTAGACTACCTCTAAAATCTTCCTTCCTCCCCCAGCACAATTCGAGCAATTATCATAATATGTCCTTATAACCTGACCAGGTAGTAAGGTGTTGTTATTTGATGTTTGAATATTATGGCGACGGCCTATTTTCCTCGAGAACGAGTAAACCTGAAGGAACAGTGTTCAAGAACACAACAAGACACAATTGTGTGCGCCACATGCCTGTATAGTCTACCACGCCCACCTTACTCTGGAGAGTATAACACTCACAGGACACTCGGATCCTTCCTTTTCCTCGAGTGACCCAACGGACCATCGACCACTTTTACACTTCCTACCGTCCGTACTAGAGGCTACGCTGTCTAAGGTGTTAGACTACCAATAGAATGGAATTGTTGGTAACGTAATGGTAGAGGCTTGCAATGAAAGTCATTTTACACATTACTCGCCTCGGTGGCGTAGTTGTCTAACGCGCTTGTCGTGTTGAGCTCGACTGCTGAGGACGGGGAGATCGAGGTTCGAATCTCGGTCGGGTGAACTGGGGGTGGTTTTTCCTAAATGGTTTTCCACTCTCCCTCCACGCAAATGCGAGTTCACTTCCTCTAATTCAACCTTCCCAATTCCTAATCCATTAGCGTAATTAGTACTTAAAGCGTATAACCCGAACGGGTAGTAAGACGTGGTGCTAAGTATTATTATTATTATTATTATTATTATTATTCATTTTACACATCTGATTTTAAACTGTGGCTTTTCATATCTCTTCTACGCCTGAATGTGGAGTAACTTTCTTAATAAATACCCTTCTCGTACTATTTTCTTCTTTTTCTTTTATCGCCGCGTCTTACCACCTGTTCAGGTTATAAGTACATAAGATTATTACTATAATGGACTAGGGATCAGGAAGGAGAAATTTTAGAGGTAAACTACCCGCATTTGCGGGGAAGGAGAGTGGGAAAATATTTAGGAAAATACACCCTCAGTAGACTCTAACCCCGATCTCCCCATCTTTAGCAGACCAGTCTAATACGAGAGTGACATCTTAGAGCAAGGTTGTACAACCTTTCAACACTTGAAGCCACTTACTTTGACTGATCATTGGTGGGAATCAAGGTGATCCCCCACCCTTGTCCTAACTTTACCAATAGGCCTTTCACCATAGTGAAAAATGAATGTGACATATTAACAACTTACACATATAGTTTTTTTAAAAGTCATAGTCCAAAAAAGTTTGAGGTCACAAAAGCAATATCTATTAGATTCCAAAATAGAAATTTTAATTTGTAAAGAAACACTTTAAATGATGTCACCCTCTAGCGGGCCGAGGCTAAGAACCGCAGGGGGCTCGCGGACCATGACTTACGCACAGTTGCTTCAGAGCGTTCGCTCCAGAAGACGGTTTCTCGTCCTACGCTTAACACTAATCTGTAGCCTAATGAAACATATATAGTTACACCAAGGACAGAAGGGTCAATTTCCAAAAAAGAATAATCGTTTGCCTGTAAAAATGTTAGAAAACCCCTTATTAGTTGATAACATCGATCTTTGACCTCTGGAGTCAGTCAGGAATGTTAACAATGATTGGTTAACTTGAACATTCGTCTTTCCTGCCTGTGTATTACACTTTTAGTTTTGATGAGAAAGAAGAAGTTTCACAAGTGAATAAAAAACCAACACCATCTGAATCATACCAAAGTGTTTCTTATGATCTCAGGACAAAAGGGCCATTTTTACGATGCCTGCGTGAATTTTATTCTATTAGGGACCGGAAGAAGGAACATACGGAGGGGGAGAGTGGGTGGGTGGGGGAAGATCTGTCTTGTAGATCTCTGAGGAACAAATCGAATCACGTTTCCTCTTCTTGGAAATATGAGGGCTGATTGCTCGGGGGGGAATGGTAGAACAAAATATCAGTTTGCAGCAACATCTCGAGAAAATATTGTTCACTAAGAATTTCCAACAGGTTATTCACAAGATCGCATATGTTAGCCTAGCTGAGTTGTTTCTCAGCTTTGATAATTCAACATATACAGTTATTATCAATTAATACATCTCGTGCCACTAAATTTGTCAAGGTATTATTTTACAAAATTATTTTGAGAGAATACGACAGAAATGAAAGAAAACCTATTTTAATGTCTTGACATTATGATATAGCGTTCGTTAGAGGTCGTATTAGTTTATCAAATTAAATATATTGTAAAATGGATGTCTCAAATGACATGAACAATGGTTATTCTTTATGAATATAGTGTAATATTGAATATTATATTAATTTGTTTTCTGTCTAACTTGATCACCAAAGAAAAATATTGTAACGAAACTTGTGTCCGAGTCAGGGACCAGCGCGGTCCTCTCTATCTCCATCCTTGTTTAGCAGGTATGCATCCATCCTCACTGCCAAGGGGATTAGAGGGGATAAGGGAGGGGAGCTTAGTTTAAAGAAAAGTAGCACGCTTAGAAGAGTCTTGGTTCTTTTTCTTATAATCTAGTAGCGTACTCTAGAAATTGAAAATGCCAGACTCTTAACTGTGTCCCCTCTATTTATACACGGTTGTTGGTAAGCAGGAGAGGACCAACTTGTCCGGGAGTGGGCTAATGTGCCCGGGAGTAAGCAGACGTAACCAGAGAGTGGTGTGACGTGTCCAGAAGTGAATAAGCTAATCCAGCGTTCGTGTAAGACGGGTTAGTGCAGTGTGTCGTGAGTGGGGACAAGTGGCGACTTAAGCGAATTACATGGGTGACGTAGACATGGATTGTCATTGTGAACTGTTGTGAAGTTCTTGATTTACGGGTCCCTACGTTGTGCGCCAATTGTGATGTTTTGGTTCTTCGCGTTGAGCGTCGATTGAAGTTACACCGTTTAATTAGCTGGTAATTGCCCCGTGGTCGACCTGTTCGCATTGTAGTCTCTGGTTCGATCTCTGACTCGATCGTTTTATGTGGTTCGATATCTAACTGAATTGGGGTATCTGGTTCGGTCCCTGAATGGATCTTTTTCTTAAAACCATTATTATTAATTGCTTCTATTATTCCCTGTTTCATTTCCTCATGACTCGCTACTATTTGCTGTAACATTTTCTGATGACTTTCTTGTAACATTTTCTGATTACTTTCTTGTAACATTTTCATAAATTGATTTAAATCTACTATAGGTTGCCCCATTGTTAGTTCCCTACTCTTTTCTCTTTCTTCCTCATCTGATTGTTCTAGACCTAACTGATTCCTAGGTCTATTTTCATATGCTACCTCTTCAGAACAGCTAGTAGCGTCACTATTATCATTTGAATCTGCCATTTTTTTAATTATTGTTTCCTTAATTTAAATCATAAAAAAATTTATACTGTTCCACCCCCAAAATGCACAAATGACATAAAATAATTCTTCACTAATTAATTTAAGTTTCTGTTGATGACTTATCTGTGATCTCTTCTTTATACTCGTCTTCACCCCCAGTCTCTTCTTTGGTGATAGTACGCTGCTTCTCTCTGTCCTCGGCGCTGCTTCTTACTGCTTATCTCGGTGATTCACCTCTAATTACCTCGGGGAGGTATTTCGTGCTGCCTCCATCAGTCCTCGGCGTTGCTCTGCTGCTTATCTCGGTCTTCGGCGTTGTCCTCTACTGCTTATCTCGGTCTTCGGCGTTGTCCTCTACTGCTTACCCCGGGGAGGTATCTCGTGCCCCTAAGTTGGGAAGCTAATTGTGATGTTTTGGTTCTTCGCGTTGAGCGTCGATTGAAGTTACACCGTTTAATTAGCTGGTAATTGCCCCGTGGTCGAGCACTAATTAAATCGGTACGGTTTTTTGATGTTGTGAGTTAATTGGTATTTATAGCCCCGTGATCGAGCGCCAATTAAAGAGTTATAATTAATACACACTTTTTATGTTGACATGTTTTTTATTTATGAATCTCAGTTTATTTCAGGAGAAATAGATCATGTCATCGAAATATATACGCGGCCTATTGTATGAGCGCGGACAGGTGTTGCTGGACGCCAAGTGACTTGTGCCTAGTGAGTTCTGAGCAGTACTCTGGCCTTACATTGCACCATCCTTCGTATATATCCATTGCTCATGGAAGCTTCGAGAAGGTTTAGTTTAGAAAAACAAAATACAAGACAAAAACATCTCGGTTTTACTGGGAGGTTCTAGAGCCGGAAAATGACTCAAGTTACATTTTAAAATCTCTATTCGAATTTTCCAGAAGAGGAAATTATTATTTAAAATATTATATTGTCAACTGACTTGACTAATGTCACGTGCGTGACGTCACTGATCAGTGGCTTTTGCCTTCTTAGAAGAAGACGTGCTTTAAGCGCCATGTAATAGATTATAATTTAAATAAAATAAGATACGTTTATAAAGTTAGGACGATATTATTGTCAATGCTTTCACATATTCTTTAGGGGCAAGTCAATTACATTACACTGTGTTAATAATGAACATTTTTGTGATTTAAAAAAAAATTTGAATAGCTATTATATATGTATTTTATAGTTATCTATTTGCTAGATTAATTTAATTCCATTTTATTTGTACTTTCTAGTTTATTAATTTACAGAACTAATTACAACTTTTATTATTTAACTTGGTGACTTGTTTTGTTGTAACTTAATCAAGATTTATTGTTGATTTATTTTTAATAATGAAAACCTTGAATATGCCGTGTACATTTTTAATCTTATTTCTCAATCCTGTAAATTGTTGGGTGTTCTGTAGTTGCTAAAATGATATATTGTTAATACACATTTGTTATTAGAAATGGTTAAATTGCTTTATTTTAAATCAAGCAATGACTTTTCTTGAACTAACTATGTAACAAAGATTCTAAAAATATAAGTGTATTTTTCAAAGTATTTTTATGGTAATACTTTATTCTAATTTATTAAAAAGTGTATAAGAAAAATGGTGCAAATAATTTTCAATGTTGTTAACTGTAAAATGTTTTATGCATACGGTCACTACAAAATAAAACAAATCTGTTCACCAGCGAAGAATTGAAAAATATCTCCCTTGATGTGTTGTATGTATATAAAATGTCAAAATTTGTAGTTTGTGTAATAACGGTTGTAGTAAACATTTTAATGTAAGCCAAGCTAGAGCGCTTGTGAATATCACCACCCGATTTCATCAATTGAAACGTCACAGCTTTATAAAATTTAAATAAATAAGTTGAAATTAGTTTTAGGTGGGAGGTGACGTTACTTGCTTCCTCGCAGTGCATCCTGGGAAACGTTTTCATAAAAGGTTAAACGAGTAATACATAATATACACATACACATAATTATACTAAAGTGTATAGTGATTTGTACAAGTTTTCTCAAATTATTGGTGTAGTTATTTATAAACCGGAATATTTTGTTTATTATAAGTTTTTTCTAATAAATAGTTATTTTCTAAACAATTCTGTGTACTCATTTAGTAACGCTCTCCATATTTAAACAATATCTAACAATCTCGTACGCCTATGAAAGGGCTATTAATTAACTCAGTGCTATCATTTGTAAACTTATTCATAGTTGTTTGATAAATATACATGTGTGCGCGCGCGCGCGCGTGTGTGTGTGTGTGTGTTCTAAGCTAGACGTAAGCCATTACAATGAAATCTTAACATTGTAGCGAATGTTTGAATAATTTCCAATTGAGTGGTGTGTTTGGGGGTGGAGGGGTTGAGGGGGAGGGGATGAGGGTTGGGTAATTCGCTGTTATGAGTTCTGGGTATGGTGGAGTGAGCAATCAACAAAGAGGTTAAAAGGGAGGGAATTGCGTCAGCGGGGATTACCGCTATGTATTCTAAATGCTGTCTGAGTTAGGAGAATAGAATTAAAAACTTATGTTGAAAGTAGGGGAAGAGGAGGAAGGGCGTAGGGAAGCCACAGATGATCACCATCTTGGATTGATGGTCACCTTTAATTTTAGGTTGATATACCTTGACAGGCTTAAACATGTTTGGCATGATCGGACATCATGATCGGTTATGCTAGGTTATGCCAGTATATGATCGGTCATGATCAGTCATGATCAGATATTAATGAACGTGTTAAAATTCAGACATATTCATACAGGTTCAGATGTTATATAAAGGTGATTGACATGTTCAGACAGAGGTCAAGAGCATCTTGGGTCAACCACCTTTGATTTTCACATCACATTTAAGGTATGGGGAGGCCATCTTGGAATTAAAATGTGTATACATGTCAATACATTTTAAGACATGCTTAGAGATGTTCAGACATGTTCAGACATGGCGATCAATAAATCAACTTTCAATCAATCACGTGTCGATCAATCAATCTTGTAGATTACCTGTTGAGTCTTGTAGTGATATGTTGTAACATGTCAGAGCATATAAGAACCTGCACAGTTTTTTGCAGTCATCTTGAATTCCCATGTCGAGACATGTCGGAACGTGCTAAAAATCAGAATGGCCACAAAAATTCGAAATTGCCTCCAAAATTTAAAATGGCCACCAAAATTCAAAATTGCCTCCAAAATTTAAAATGGCTTGCAACATTCAAAATATAATCCAAAATTAATTAATTTAATTTAATTATTTAATTAATTAGAGCATATTCATGTGGAGACCTGTCCAGACCTTTCGAAGAAGGCCATCTCGTTCAAAAATTGAGCCAGATCCATCCTTTTTTCATTAGTGATTATTTTTTATTTATTTTTACACTTTGACAATATTTTCTAGTTTGCCTATGCAGGGATCCTACTGTACGAGCACACAATAAAAAAATTTCCCGTCCAAATCTGTTTTCCTTTCGGTCGTCTAAGCAAGTGCGGTTCTTTGTAAGGCCACATCATTCACACTCCTCTAGGGACAGCCATGATTATATATTTATTTTAAATTCCTTTTACCTTTATTTTTTCTACATGATACAACTTTAAAATAATTGTTATGCCCTTAAAAATAGCTGTCGTAGAAGTTGAGTAGGGATATTTTGATAGTCACAGGACCGTGTCATCTCATAAGGGTAGTGGGGAAGAGCGGAGAAAGGGGTTGACTTTTTTCTTATAGGGGCTTTAGCATGCATGCGGTTTTCAGGACAGTGGTATCTCCGAGGGTGTAGAGAGGTAATTATCGAACGTGCTTGGGTTCGGTGGGATGGTTCGGAGGGGAAGGATGAGAGCTCGTGTTCAAAGGGTGGGGAAAGGGTGTGAGTTCTGTAGGGGGATATTTGATCCTGGAGGTTGACAGATGTGTTTCTGAGCATTCGGGCCCTCTCACGATCCCTCCCCCTACAAAGGCTTCAAGGAACCAGGTAGTGATAGTCTTTAGGACTTAGCCGCGGGAATATTGATCCTGGAGGTTAACAGCTGGGTTAAATGACTGTGCTCTCTTTCTCTCGCACGCACATGGTGCAATATTCAAGCTTCGTATCCCTCGATCTTAATCGTGTTGATGAACGACTACCTAGACACGGGCTTCATAATACCTAGCAGTAATAAACTTTAGAACGTGTATATATTTATACGGCGCACGCGTTAGGAGGTTAACAGATGGGTTCTGGGATTTGTAATAATCTTTAAAGAATATCTCCTCCCTCCTCCGCTAAAAGAATTTGGACATTAAATTGCATAGTTAAAACAACCATGAATTGGTTCACACGCAGAGGTGGTACGTGGACATCTGACCGAGATGAACTATGACCTTTACAAGTCATTATACTTCGCCCTGAGAAGATTACGATTTCACATACACACGATAATCTGACCCATTCAAAGTCGCACGCATAGTAGGGGAGGTGGGGGCGTGGCTTGGAATCCATTCGTTCCTATACATAGACCTAGCCTCTCTAGGTAAAATCATTAGCTTCCATCTACAATCTAAAGATTAACAATGTCAAGCGAATATGCAGCCGTATTATTAAGTACGGTGGGGTCTAGCGAGATCGTGCCAAGAAAGTTAACGGATTTAGAGGTCGGCCACGGTTACCGTGTAATAAGTATAAAAGCGTTGAACACTCGCTGTGGTCTCCAAGTCCTCACGGTTTTGGACGGGAAGTATAATGTGTGGCTGCCTAACCGTTTATCGCTGCTTACTGACGCGTAGGTAGAAGACATTTCCAAGGCGGAGTTGCTGCTCGTATACAAGGGTATCTCCAAGCTTAGCAAGACGCCCATCTTGAACTTTGAAGGTAAGTGTACATTCAAATTTGCCTGATTATATAAAATGTGTGTGTGTGTGTGTGTGCATGTGGGGAAGTGAACTAAGGTAATTTTTCTTGTATCATTTTACCACTCTTAATTTACAGCAAAATTATTCAAAACACCTATTATTTATTTTTTAAATAGCCTTATATCGTTTACCAGCTTAATTATTTAAAAGAGTTATGACATACGAGCTAAATGTTATAAAGCTTTAAGATTTAAACTTATATATAATATTTGAAGTGCTCGCAAGCTAAGGTTATCACAAAATTAAATTAATTATTTTTCTCTTTTATCCGAATCTTTGTGTGTTAAACACCTCTACAATATATGAATTGTATGCTAAGATAGTAGCGTTTTCAAAAACTTTCACTTTATGGGAGTCAAATATGAATTAAATGTTAAATAAATAGATTAATTATTTACCCAAAAAAGGGCAAATGTACATAGGTAAACCAAATTTTTAAATCATTCAAATTTGCTTGATTATACAAGACGCGCGTGCATGTGTGTTTGTGTGTGTGTGTGTGTGTGTAGGGAAACGAGTTTACGTAGTATTTTTTGTATCGTTTTACAGGTCTTAATTTACAATCTATGGTTTAAACTTATCTACAATATTTAAATTGCTTGCTAATATTAAATATCATATCTTCATGATCTGGTATCTTTAAACTAACTACGTGCTCCTATTTTTATAGCTGTTTCAGAGTCACTCGATGAGATCCTAGAGCGAGCCGTGCAGAAATGAAGGGAATAATGTCAGGATGGTAGTGCCTGCTTAAACACTTTTAGAACATAGCGCAACCTTAGAAACATGTTAGGACCTCTAGCAAAACGAGCTCACTTGTCATCTCCTATCATCGTAGCCCGGCAGACTAACGGGAATAAGGTGTATACCCTCGATCAATTAACCTCTAATGAGCAACTATTAATTAAATACCTAAGAGATGAAATCGTTCCTCGAGGTGGGAAGGTATTTAATGCTTACATATAACATATACCAAGACAGATTAAGACCTCGTGCGTACTGATATTTGGACAGGACGATATAGATGCATAGATCCAAAGACTTATGACCCTGTCACGATACCTAGGTAGAGGATTTACACCGTTAAGGTTTTACATGGAACCGCTAGAACTATCTATAAAACTTATTGAACAGGCGTACACCCGACGCATAAAGACGTACTCTATTACCAATGAACTACACTATAAAGATCCCGTAAAGTTTCTCGTTGCGTGCGGGGATATTTACGTGAAGATGGTAGAAGAATCCATTGCAAATAACTCGATAAAGGTAAATTGCACCCTCATCTGCAAGTCTATGTATCCTACCGAAGGTAGAATTGAAAAAGGTTATTTCAACTCAACTCTATATGATATATTTATCCCGATAAACTTTGAGGAAGTATATGAAAATAACGTGATCTTCCCACTCCTTGCTAAGATTAAGGCCTTCGTTTCTAGAGACTCGGAATGTTTATATGACGGCACGTTGGATATGAGAATAAATTTCTCGAAAAACTCAACTTTCTCGATCGGGGCTCATGTTCAAATCCCTGAAATTATAGACAAACGTAGAGCGTTGATAAATGTACAATCCGAAGAAAGACTTTACTTCCCCGTATCCGTATTTACGTGCCTATTTGAACCGACGGGAAGAGTACAACGTTTGTCGTCGTATCCTAATTTTCGAGACGTTCTGAATCTAAATGGAATCCCACTAACGTTCGAAATAAGATATATCGAACGCTTCGAAAGGCTTAACGTTAATTTGTACACCACAAAACACGATGGAAGTGATGCTTATATTGATACGGCTGAAAAATCTAAAACACTAGAGATTGTTCAAGTACACGTCAGCGCTAAAGAACGTGCCAGAAATGTTCATTTATTCATGATAAGAGTTCATGGAACGAAAACATATCATTTCAGCGGAATCAAAATCTATCATGGTTAATAAACCCGCAACTAACGTTAACGTCTAAGAGAGGATGTAGGTACTATTTCGATCAATGTCTGACCGCTTTTATGACCGAAAAAAAACTTGCAAAGCATAAAGATATGTTTATAAAATTTAGCGTGGTAAGGAGTACATTCCCTCAAGAAGAGGATACATTCCTTATGTTCTCACAGTATAAGCAGCAGGAGAAAACCGGATTTATCATGTATGTGGACCTGGAGAGCTTACTCGTGCCGATAGAGACGTGCAATCCCGACATGAAATTTTCTTGTACTGAGAACGTACAGCGTCATGTGGCTTATTCTGTAGGTATGTACACTAAATGTAATTTTGACGATAGTCCCTCAAAGTACCGCCGCTTCACGGGAAGAGATTGTACAGATCAATTTGTTGAGGTGCTCGTAGATATTACAAAGCTCGTACTAGAGTACTATAGTACTATCGTTCCGATGACGCCACTAACGTCCACTCAAAGAGATGCCCATAATACAGCCTCTCATTGTCATATATGTGAAAAGCCTTACAAGAATGATGATATTCGATTTATGGATCATTACCACTTGACGGGTCTTTATCGCGGGAAAAGTCACGCGGGATACAATATTAATTACAAGAACCCGAGCTACCTTAGGGTAATAATCCATAACGCGCGTTGCTAAGACAATTTTTTCCTTCTTAAATCACTTGTTGAACGTAGAGAGACCGATTCGTTCACGGGAGAGAGCGTTCTCGTCAATCCGGGAAAAGTCAAGGTTATTGGAGAGATTATGGGGATATTCAAAGTAATCATGAAATATATTCGGCATGGGTTGGGAGGGATCACGATTATAATTATAGGTAGTTTCAGCTTTCTATGTACGTCTCTAGAGAAATGTGTATCGTACCTCAAACCTGACCAAATTTAAATTACCAATAAGTGTCATCCTGAGGATGAACGGTTCAAACTGGTCACTCGTAAAGGGGTGTTACCCTATTACTATATAGATTCATTCGAGCGACTGAACGAGACTCAGTTACCGAGCAAATATAAATTTTACAACACGCTCACGGATAGTCATATCTCTCAGGAAGCCTATGATCACGCCTGCGAGGTTTGGCAACTATTTGAAAGTAAGACTCTTTGAGACTACTCGAACCTCTACCTTTATACGAACATAACGCTACTGGCTGATGTCTTTGAGAACTTTCGCGATCTCTGCATGAAGACGTATAGACTCGATCCCTGATGGTCCCTTACGGCTTCGAGTCTTGCGTACCAAGCTCTATTGAAAATAACCCGGGTACAGCTCAAATTAATCGATGATGTGGACATACATCAATTCATCGAGGGAGCTATCCGAGGAGGGGTATGTTTTGTGGCTAATCGTCACTCTTTGGCGAATAATCGGTATATGGATTCATTCGACCGTTCCAAGCCCGAGTCTTGCCTTGTTTATCTAGACGTGAATGGACTATATTCATTTAGTACGTTGACCTCATTAGACTATTAAGCGTTCAGGTGGCTCAAAGATGATGAAATCAGTCGATTGGATGTGCGAAAAGTAGAGGACGATGCGGAGACGGGGTGTATCTTGAATATAGATCTCGAATATCCTAGAGATGTACGCGATGCTCATTTCGACTTGCCGTTCTGTCCTGAGAAAGGGATTCCACCCGTAGGGAAACACGAGAAATTGTTAACGAATTTAGCAGATAAGACTAGGCACGTATTTCACTACCGTCATCTAAAGCTATGTTTGATGAATGGATTGAAACTGACAAAAGTTCACAGGCTTCTCAGTTTCAAGCAATCGCCATCGATGGCCCCGTATATCAAACTGAACGTGGAAATGAGCAGTAAAGCAAGCAATCAGTTTGAAAACATGTTTTTCAAACTGATAAACAATGCCGCATTGGACCGTCTTATATCCAACAAGAAGGCCTACCATACGATAAAGATAGCTACCAGTTGGCGAGGGAGATTTGTAGCGGGTAACCTCATAGCCAGCCCAAACTTTAAAAACAGTACTATCGTATCGAAAAACCTGGTCCTCATCGAGATGGAACTGAAACAGATTTACTTTGATATGCCGATTTATGCAGGGTTCACCATTTTGTAAATCCCAAAGGTGGTTATGTATGGTCTATATCACCAGTTTATGGTTTCCGCCTTCCCGCTAGATGCGGTAAAACTCCAGTACACGGATACAGACTCACTTCTCTATTGCATGACTGTTGAAGATGCGTACCGGCGACTTACCCTGTTAGCTAATGACAACCTGGACACCTCCACCTACAGACAATGTTTATGGAATGCCTCTAGTAAATAAAGGGGTGCTCGGTAAACTAAAAGACGAGACTCGAGTTCGGATCATCACCAAGTTCATAGGTTTACGTCCTAAGCTCTATTCATTTGCGGTACAAGGAGATGGCGAGATGCTCAAGGCTAAAGGGGTCAAGAGTAGCGTGTTAAGAACGCTTTCGTTAGAGGACTATCGCAATTGTCTGACCGATGAGACGATAGTCATGAGAGAGGCCCGTTCAATAATAGCTTTAGGATTCAAACCTTACACTAAAAAATTCAATCGGGTCGCCCTAAGCTCTATCGACGATAAAAGATATATATAGTACCCGGTACAGTCAATACTCTACCATGGTACCATTACTCTATAAGTGAGCAAGTATCTACTTCCTCCCAACTGTGAAGAGAGAAAGAGACACTGATCGATACTAACCCGCCATCTCTATGAGAAGAAGTTTGTCTATAGACATATAGTTTAAGTGTAAGTGATTAAGAAAATATTAATACAGTACATCTAAAGACATAAATAAATTGTAGAGTGAATAATTAAGAGAATATTAATGTAACTATGTAGTGATGTATATTCATGATTAGAGTAACTTTTTCATTATTGTCTAAAGAAGAAGATAAAAAAAAAGAATATAGCGCATCTAAAGACCTGAGAAAATATTAATGATTTGAAGTTCTGTAACTTTTTCATTATTTTTAAAAGATGAAAATAATATTAATTAATATGTGTATATGTAAAAGAGTATATTAAATAGAATTATTACAAAGGTATTGTTTGTTTTGTTATTTCTTTCCAAAAAGAAAAAAGTAATAACCATTAATTTTTGTATTTAAAAAATATTTGATAAATTTTTAGATTCAAATTCTAATTGATTAAATACATTTAGTTCTAAGGATTAAAATGTTTGATATATTCCTAGACTTATACTCTAATTGATTAAATACATCTCTTTTCAAAGAATACAAAGTAATAATCATTTAAAAAAAGAAAAATACATGGCTGATACATTCCGTGTATACAAAAAAACTTAAGGAGTATCCAAGCAGAATCGATGAAAGAGTTAACAAAAATATCATGTTTGATACATTTTTTAGACTTAGACTCTAATTGATTAAATGCATTTATTTCTAAAGAATAAAATGTTTGATATATATTCCTAGACTTATACTCAAATTGATTAAATACATCTCTTTTCAAAGAATACAAAGTAACAATCATTTAAAAATGAAAAAACACATGAGAGATAAATTCCAAGTAAACAAAAACTTAAGGAGTATCCAAGCAGGATCGATGAAATAGTTAACAAAAATTAATGTTTGATACATTTTTAGACCTAGACTCTAATTGATTAAATGCATTTATTTCTAAAGAATAAAATGTTTGATATATATTGCTAGACTTATAATCTAATTGATTAAATACACCCGTTTTAAAAGAATACAAAGTAATAATCATTTAAAAAATAACAAAAATGGCTGCTACATTCCGACTATCTAAGCAGGATCGATGAAAAAGTTAACAAAAAACCTTTTCGATCTACTGTCTCGGGCTTAAATTGTCCAAGTCTTTAAAGTATAACGCTAACAGTTTCTTTCCACACGCACGGTCTGTGTATTCTCTTACGCATCCTTCAACTCGTCTCGTAGCTTATTCTTCTTCGTAGGCTCCTTAACTGCTTCCTTGGAAGTTTTCTTTTTCTTTACGACTATACGTTTAGAAGCGTCAGTAGTTTTATTCCGTCTGACCGTGTCACCTCGTCTTGACCGCAGAAACATGATAACTTATCGAAATCGATGTACTGTTTATACTCGTTTATCAAGGCTATGATATGAAGAAGTGCAGGAATTACCGAACTCGTATCGTTCTGTATCGCACTCTTGGCCAGATCGCAAACGTTTAGTCCGATCAAACTTAAAAACTCTTAAACCATTTGCGGAGTAGTCGGACATTTTCTGTGGCGCACGAGTAGGTGGTACCAGAATGAGTAGAACACTTGTTTACGTTGTGCATATTTTAAAGCTTACTCAGAGAAGGACAACCGAAATCAACTAGCTCGTAAAAGTAGTAATTTTCACTATCGACGCCGATGAGACTCTGTAATAAAGTCACCTTCTCCGTTCCTTTAGTATAGATCTATGGTCGTGACGTATACCGCTCAAGATGGGAGATGATGATAGAACGAAGATTCAAGTACTGTACTCTCCATCGTACCAAGACAATCCGTGATAATAATCGGTTACCCAATTTACGTTTTTCTTGCCCAAGGCACGGCATCATCCATTATTTTAGTAACGAGTAACCTAGACGTATTAAATAGAGTTTACTTGCAGGCGTTAACACTTTCAACGTTCTTCTCTCAATGTTTCGAGGAAGAAGACGTCGTCTCGTTTTATCTAGTACGGGAGATGGGTCTCCACTGACTCGTTTGAGATGCAGACGTAGTGATATCGTCTCGTCTCTAAAATTGACAATATCCCCGCGTTAATCGACAAGTCGTACTGCGATAGACTCTATTACTCGCTTCGTTACCGGAAGGTAAATTATATTGTTCGGTGCTTCCACTATCTTATAACTGGGTGGGATGGTCATGCTGAACTCGTGCAAGGTATGACTCGGTTCTACATTGACGTAAGCTCCACTAGCGAAATATCATTCTACGTGGATCACGTTCACAGTAATGATATTCACATTATTGGTAGATATGTGCGTCTTACCCCCAGGAAAAATGACAGAGTCGAACCCTAGCAATGATGCGAACGTGCCAGGTCGTGTAAAGTGATATAACTCTTTAAAGTGGTTGTGTCACCGATGTTCGAGAGATTCACACCACTATAGACTTCTCTTCGCAAGAATCGGTCCAACGCCTCAAGTTCATAGGTGCCCGGAGGGATGGTGTACTCTTTACCGTCTCAATAAAATTTATTATTACGTTCGTTGATGTTCGGTATGGAATTAAACGTTGCCAGATTGATCAGTCCAACGAACCATTCTTCTTCGAAATTCTCTTCTCCGATCAGGATATACGGGAAGTAATTCTCCGTCAGATTCGAGCTCTGAGCCGTCAGTGTAAGCGTCATAAACATATGTACTAAGATCCAACGTCAGCGTGAGTATTTAAGGAAAGTTAAACAAAAATGACTGCAAAAAACTGTTCCGTACTCTTGATACCGTGTATGATTATAGGTAATAGGTATTCCCCCGAGATATCGAACAAGTTTGAGTGGCGGTCTTAGATCACCGAAACTTTCGAAGTATTTCGTCCACCCACCGTTATTCTTATACGCCACCCAATGAGTATCCTTACCGCTATCTTTATCGAGATTGATGATGGCGCTCTCTATCTTCCAAGGCGGACCGCTAGTGTGACAAAGAAAACCTTCCCCTTTAGTTATAAATCATATTTACAATTAATTAGAGTAACAAAACATCTATTATTTACTCTTATTCTGTTGATGTACGTACAATTGTGCCAACATTGAATTTATTTATTTTCACTTGCCAAATAAAATAACTTTGAGCTTTCTTTAACAATGTAAAAACTAAACAAGATGATTAGAATTTTAAAATATACATATATTTTAGTCTTACTCTGTGTATAAAACAATAATATTCATTTTACCAAATATCAAAATGCGAACATTTTATTATTTGGCAATGAATACAAACTATCGCTGTGTAGTAGTCTTCAGTGGTTACAATTGAACTAATTGTCAGAAAGTTTTAAGCTATGCTACCAGAATGAGCCTCTAGCACATGATGATATGATTGTTTTCTTGGTTCTTAATTCCCTAAGCGCGTAATTCAAGAATCATACTCCGATATGTAAAAGAAACAGCTGATTTTGTATTCGTTTTAAATTCAACATACTTAACTGCTTGCTTTCTGTTCATATCATTTTAATTCTTAAAAATTATTAATATATTTTTTCCAAACAAACATTTTTTTAAAGTGGATTCCTCTTTGGTTTCGGAAGATTTATTCTGTAAAGATTGGAACGTTTTCAAATGACGGAAGTTGACCAGACAATAAAACAAAGAGATACGAGGTTGTTTAATCTAAGATCTTGAGTGACAATGGTGTGTTTCATGTCCGCGGAGTTGGAAATTGAATAAATTATGGGCGAAGATTGTGTTGCACCTCAAAAAATGATTTTAAATACGAATCTGAAGTGTGAGGAATCTACAGAAATGAAGTTGGGAGTTGCCAATTACTATTTTATGTAAATCCACTCCAAGCAAAATCTCACTAACTATTCCAGGTATTTCCTCGAGAAGCTATTTTTCTCAATCTATTTTTCAATCAAGAAAATTATAGTTCAAAATAATTATAACAGTATTTGATTTGTGAACATCCTAATTTTCCGGCATTTCGTCCTTCATGGAAACATAATATAAATACTATTTTTTTATTACTGAAACCTAAATGTACATCATATAACATTTATTTATACCTTTCATTGTTTAAATTATAACATATTTTATTTTGTTAAAAAATGATCGGATTTTATAATCAAATTTAAACAATATAAATCTACTTATTTTTTTATTCAAAATAATCTACTTCTGGTCAAGCGAAATATTATCATAGATTTCATCTATATTTCTTCCTGTAAACTTGTATTATTACGTTAATCTTATAGTGCAAGTGGAGCTTCACAGGAGGATAGTAGGTAATTTTAATGAAAATATAAGACAATCAAGGGAAACATTTTTTTATTATCTTTGTTAAATGTTTACCCTCATATATGGTACAACTCAAGGTAATATATATATACTTGCATTGTTGAAGATGTTGTTTGTATATTGTGTTTTATGTTTTTCTCTTTTCTATATATTTTTTTATTGTTGAGATGCAAAACTAGAGGTGGAACATTGTGATTGTTGGCCTAAGGGTCAAAGTGAGCAGGTACTTTATGGTTGTAACTATCCAAAGCCCATCCCCAGTGGTTCCGAGATCAAAGAGTCACCGTGCAAATGAGCTAGACTATTTCAGAGCCGTATAATATGTTTTCGAATATAAATGGAAGAAGTGAAGTCGTCTCAGTTATAATACAATTTTTTTACTATCAAAAAATTAAATTCTTTTCTTTATTATATAATAAAAGATTTTTTAAATTTTTTTCACACTAGGTAAAGCATATCTCGCAAATATCCCCATAAAGAAGGGTATTTTTTATTTGCTAGCGTACTGGCACAGATCCGTTTCAGTAAGAGCACGTTTAGTTAGTCATTATTTCGAGTAAGACCGTAGATACATCCCTTTCCCCATGGCAATAGCCTCGGTCGTACGATTATGCCTCTGAGCCTCGTTCAATTGTTTCGTATTAGCCTTCGCAATTTGTACAGCTATCGTGATTCCCGCAGCTACTCCAGTGACGGCTCCAAGCGTGGCGATCAAAGGTAGTATAGGTAGGATTCTACCCTTCTTACGGCGAGTAGTAGTAGTAGTAGTAGTAGTAGTAGTAGTACGCCGTTTATTAGCACGCTGTTGACGACGACCTTTCTTCTTTAGACCGGATCCCATCTTGACTTTAGCTTTCTTCGTGTTGGCAACAGCCTACGTGAAGGCTTTTTCACTCAACTTCAAGTCAGGCGTGAGTAATCTTTTCCACGCTATCTTGGTAAGTTCGTGATCTGTGGTATGACGTCCCGCTAGATCTTTCACCCTGTAGTAGGCGATATCGTGTTCCTTACAATAACGATCTAAGTCGTTAACTCCGGGCTCACCTCGTTTCAATCGTTTTTCCAACTTGGTTCCTGGTCCGCAGTACTGATATCCAGGTACATGCGCCTCAAATAGTAGATTATTAATTATCTTATCCAGCAATCCTCCTCCCCTTCATTGCTTCATGGCACGTACTGATTCGTATTAAATAGGTGCGTACATTATATAGTCGAACTAGTAGACATGCGGCTTGAGAAACAGGTGGACTCTTTAACTGTGCGTGATAACGATCATGATGCAGGTAGAGCCTTACCTCAGAGACACGCTAGGCTGTTACCTGATATTATCCGTTGCATCATCTGCGGACCTTCGAATTGTGGTAAAACCTACGCTATGATCAGTCTGTTAGAGGAACCTAACGGTCTTCCCTTCAAGAACATGTACGTTTACTTTAAATCTTTATACAAACCCAAGTATCAACGTTTATCAAAGGTTCTCTCGCTCATCGAAAGCATGAGCTTTTTCCTCTTTTCTGACAACGCGGAGATTATCCCACCATCCGAAGCTAAAACTGACTCAGTCTTCATTTTGATGATGTCGCTTTCGATAAACAGTTTAACATAAGGCTTATTTCCATATGGGGAGACATAGGGCTATATACTGTTTCTATCTTTGTCAGACGTACTAACGTATCCCGAAACAGATGCTGAGAGATAACGTAAACCGTCTCATCCTTTTCAGGATGGATGATAGAAACCTTAGACACGTCTATGACGATCACGTGAACACGGATATGACGTTCCAAAAGTTTAAGGAGATGTGCTCGCTGTGTTGGAAAAAAAAGTAAGATTTGCTAGTGTTAAGCAAAGATCATGAGATTGGTAACGGACGGTATCGCTACGGGTTCGATACCTTTATCTCGCACGATTGATATGAAGGCGTACTCAGTACGTGATAATATATCATGTCGTCCATATCTAAATTCGCTCATAGTCTCTATAAGTATAGATCTTCCGACTTTAAGGAAGGAAATCTGACTCTAACCTCTCAAGGGTATTACGATACTAGATCGAAGAGGATCGTCAACATCGAGACGTCCATTGCATTTAAGGATGCCTGTAACAATTCTTACGTCGATAGGATGGACGCAAAAAATAGTAACGAACAGATACTCGCGCTCAACGCGGCCAAGGAAGCTATCAAAGGGCAGATGGATTCGTTGATCGGGAGTTCGGATAAGGATCGAATAAAATACACCAATTTCGAGAAGACTATCAGCCAAGGGATGGAGGAGGTGTCGAAGCTGTCTCGTCGTCATGAAGATCATCTTAACGAGAATAAAATGGCGCTGGATGCCTTAGGTCCAAAGTTGCTAAGGCTAGAGGAGTCCTTCGCGATACAACAAACAGTTTGCACCGAATTGAACGATATGGTGAGAAGAGGTATACTATCCGTAAAGGCGACAGATGCCGATCGGTTTTACGAAGCAGTTGGTTTAGTTTTACGAAACATAGGAATGCCCTCATTACCCTAAGACACTGCACCTAAAGCTTATGTAGACTCTATGGTTAGTCGCGGTTTCGTCTACATCTACTTGGATTCTAAACCTTCGAGGAGGGACGTGAGACAGTTCGAATTGGCTTTAAGGGTGAACGTGGTTATAAGTTTAAGAGGGCAGGGATCGTTTAATCTATTATCACGAACTTGAAATGTATTATTTGTTGTTAAATCTTAAACCAATCGGCAGCATTCTTTTCGAGGTGTCTAAAGATGACTCTATATCTTTCATACCGGAAAAACGTTTGATGACACCTCAGACTTTACAAGTTTAATTGGGTTTTACTTACGTTCAGATATAATGAACCATTTCTTCATCGTGAGAGATATTCGTATCTATCACCATGTCGACGAAGGTCACAGAGGATATCATAAAAGCGAGTAAGATTATTAAACGAAAGTATAAGCAACAACGCGATGCTCTACACGAGTCCAAATACGTTGCAAAGGAAATCTTTAAGCCTATCATGGATCCTCTAAGTAAGATGGCAAAGGCACTCACCGAACCCGAACTGAAGGATGAGGAGGTGGAAGTCTCACCTGAGAGATTGCATAACATACATCTATTGGAGACTTATCTTTATTCGTCACAATCGCATTCTGATAAGACCTACAGCGTCCGTCATGATGGTAACTCTACCAAGCTCGGAGATTCCCATATCGTATACGACGAGTGTGTTGGCACAGTACTTCTTAACAATATGGTGGTACCGTATACTCTAGGGCTATTAGAATTACTCTTCAGAAGAGCACCTACGCATTATACCAATGAGGAGCTGAGTGTATACAAGTCCATGCTTGAAGAAACGAACCTGCATCGGTTGAGAAACAAGCCGTACGCACGTATCAAGATGCGTGCGGGATCGAAGTTATCGCTAATCATCAAACCTATGTTTGAGGAGGTACTCGAGGGTGACGGTTTATACAAGATAGGGACAGAAAGAAGGGCCAATTATATCTTTTGAGACGATCCCAAAGAATTGGTCGATTAAGTACGACTCTTGCACTCATCGACCGAGGTGGGTCATTCCGTACATGAGAACGAGATCGTTTATATAATTGAGGAATAACGTGAGGCCGGAATCATCGTATAAAACATTCATCTCATCAGTATATATATATCATAATCATGTCTACCGTCAAGTGGGAGATTGCGCGTGAATTTCATCGTCCTGCAAGACGACGGTTTCCTCGAAGACATGTTAGCGTACGAGGGTTGAACGAACTCCTTCAGGCTGATTTGGTAGAGATGATACCCTACTCCAGATTAAATAAATGATTCAAGTACCTTCTCACTGTCATCGACGTGTATTCCAAGAGGGCTTGGGCCACACCTGGCAAGGCTAAGACGGGGAAGAATGTCAGCACCGCAATGACTCTCCTCCTCGATAGGGTATCTGACAAAGCTTTACCTCCCGTACGTCATTTACAAAAGGATAATGGGACGGAGTTATACAACGCAGAATTCAAAACACTCATGGCGAGAAAGAGGATCAATCCCTATTCCACGTTCAGCAAAGTCAAGGCTAGCATCGTGGAAAGATTTAATCGTACGCTCAAGAACATGATATGGAGGAGGTTCACTGCTAAAGGATTGTATCGATGGATCGATATTCGATTCATTACTGGACGAATTCAACCGGACGGTATACTCGACCATAAAGATGAACCCTATAGACCTCAAGAATGACAGACTTTTACGTACAGTCTATAAACGTCTCAAGAGTTCGGATTCTACACCAAACATGTTTAAAGGAGTTGATATAGTTCCTATAAGTAAGTATAAGGACGTTTTTGAAAAGGGTTAACCGCAAACTGGTCGACCGAACTGTTTAAAATACATAACGTTGTCTAGACGAATCCTAGAACCTTTCTACTCGAAGATATGAAAGGTAAGCCTATCACGGGAGGATTCTACGATAAGGAGCGTAGAAAGACTTTGTATCCGGATGTTAACCTTGTATAGAAGATAATCAGACGTTTAGGATACTGAGTATACGTCAAATGGCATACAGGGTGTGTTCGCCTCCATTATGAACATATATTTGTGGGTGCGAGGCAGAGAGACGCATCACATTCGATATGTTTAGACAGTTGGGCTACCGTCTGGAGGACATGAGCGATATTATGATTTCAAACGGTGGCTTAGAATACTAAATCGCGGAGGTTGACAAGGGTTACAGCGAGCGCTGCGATTCTTCCATACATTGGCTCGGGCTTCATAATCTCCGAATGTGGGAAGCGAGTCAGTCCATCGAGAGCTGTTCTACATCCTGCCCCAGGAGGGGGACGAGCCGGAGATTCTCCAGGAGGAAGACGCCTTGTGCGCGGAGTTGGATCGGATCAAGCGTGAGGAGTACGTTAGGGTCAAGTGCCTCTTCGAACTCAAAAAGTACCGAACCTACCACGTTCGCTGACTAGAAGGAGATGAAGAGGTTAATGAAGTGGAGGACGAGCCAAACATCATCACTTTAGACTGTGTGGGAAGAGTCTGTCTTCCGGATAAATCTTTGTCGTGAGGTATAGGCGTCACTTTAACGCTTCACAGCGTGGTCTGATATATCTAGGCGATGACACGTGGTGAAGCGTGTGCAGACTCTACCTCATCATGCTAGTCTGAGTTGGTATTTCGCGCCAGTTCTATGGTGGTGAGGCGTATATGTTTACCAAAGACTATATATTTTCTCAGAGAAAGATATTTTTTATAATCACTCTATGTATTGTAGGTGAATCCTATGTATTGACTGAAAGACTTTAGAGAAAGAGATTTTTTCTTATATAATCATTGTACGGAATATATGTATGTATTGTGAAGTGTATGCGCCTACTGAAATACTTTAGAGAATTTTTTTAAATAATATTTTTACGGAATATATATATGTTATCATCGTAATCTTAAGAATATACGCGTTAAAAAAAGAAGCTGTACTATTTATTTAACCTTAGTTCCAAAGTTTACGATCCCAGTAAGAAAGATGAGAGGGGGAGAGAGAAAGTCAATGTATCCTTTTAAGATTATATTCCGAGAGGAAGATAGTTAAGTATTGTTTTAATCTTAAGAATTTACGCATTAAAAAGAATCCATACTATTTAACCTTAATTCCTTAGTTCCCTTGTAAGAAATATGAAAGAGAGAGAAAGTCAATACATAGAGTTAGAAGGGTATCCTTTTAAGATTCTATTTTGAGAGGAAGAGATTTATAATAATCACTGTATGGAAGATATATATGTAATTTTTAATAATCTTAAGAAAATACACCCTTTAAAAGAAGCTATACTATTTAACCATAGTTCCTAAGCTCAGAGAGAGAAAGAAAATACTTAGAGATAAAAGGTTTATCCTTTTAAGACTCTATTCTGAGAGAAAGGGATTTATATTAATCACTGTACGGAAGATATGTATGCATTTTTATAATATTGAGAAGCTATACTATTTAACTTTGGTTCCTAAGCTCATGACGCTCCATAAGAAATGTGAAAGAGAGAGAGAGAAAAAAGGCAATAATTGGAAGAAGCTTATTAATTGTGTACATACTTTTAAGATCGTAGAGGTCTGAGGGGCGCCATCCTTGCAGGGAGAGAAAGAAAATACTTAGAGTTAAAAGTGTTATCCTTTTAAGGGATTTATATTAATCACTCTACGGAAGATATGTATTTATTTTTATAATCTTTAGAAGCTATACTATTTAACATTGGTTCATAAGCTCATGATGCTCCATAAGAAATGTGAAAGAGAAAGAGAGAAAGGCAATACTTGAAAGGAGCTTATTAAATGTGTACAGCCTTTTAAGATCATAGAGGTCAGAGGGGTGCCATCCACGCTCCATAATAAATGTGAAAGAGAGAGAAAAAAAGGCAATACTCGGAAGGAGCTTATTAAATGTGTACATCCTTTTAAGATCATAGAGGTAGAATGGGTGCCATTCTTGAAAAAACACCCGCGCCCACCCCTCTGAGCAAGAGCCCTTATCCTCCCCCCTCAGACCCATCCCGCACCAACCCAAGCACGATCGATAATTACCTCTCTACTCCCTCGGAGATACCACTGTCCTTAAAACCGCATGCATGCTAAAGCCCCTATAAGAAAAAAGACAACCCCTTTCCCCGTTCTTCCTCTCTACCCCCCTGAGATGCCCTGGTACTGTGAATATCAAAATATCCCTACTGAGTTGAAAAAATAAAAATCTAATTGGAATGTTTTTAAAACATCTGTTAATGAATAAACCTTTTATTTTACAAAGTTTCAGCAACTTTCGAACCATCTATGGCAATTTATCTATAGCACCTACTTGACTCCTTGCCAGAGATTGATCTAAACTCTAAAGTATAAACTCTATATTATCACTCTTGCGAGACTGAACTGCTTATTTTCGGAATATTGGGGTGTGAATATCGGTCGGGTGTACAGAACTGAGGGTGTAAATTCCTAAATGATTTTACACTCTCCCTCTAAGTAATGTGGGTTCATTTCGAGTAAAATAAACCTTCTTTATCCCTAATTAATCTGTGTAATTAGTATATAAGAGTATACCCGAATGGTTAGTAGGAAGTTGTGGTTAGAAAGGCATACAAATATTATTGATTACTTAAGAGTGAATAACAATTATAAAAAGTAGCTGCAATACAATGAGGAGAGGATGGAAAAACCAATGTGGTTTATCATCTATGGAAAATAAAAATTATTAATGTTCAACCACGACTGAGAGTTTGGGAAGGGTAATTGTTTTATGTTAGAATAGTTTTAAATGAATGTCATACTCTAAACAAAAGATTGTAATATCCTATTCTAGGGACCGAAGTGAGCTTTCCTTGAAGTGGATTTGGACAGGTCATATCTCGTTGGAACAGCTGGACTCCACAACTCCGTGGCGAGAAGAGAATGAAAGCCGGGATGTAGTCACGACAATGTTCGTGTTGTACAGTCTGGTCTGTCTGAAGACACATCCTCACTACTCGTGCTTGTGACACGTTCGTCCGCACTACTTCAGTTGCTCGCCAGTCCTCAGTGTGTGAGGATCCTTGTATTTACTGGCAGCACTTGCTTTAGTCATGGCTATAGTTCATTTAGTAAAGTTAGGCATGCCCTGGATCACCTCAGGAGAGCTCAGAGAAGGTTTGCTAATCAATATAATAAAGGTAGACTTCCGGTTCCATTTGGAACAGTTGAGCATGTGCTCTGTCGAGAATTCCCCTTGAGTTCCGCGGTGGATAAGAGGTCCGTGAAGCTGTGCCCAAGGTGGGGTGGCCTATGGAAGGTGGATAAGTTCTTAACCCTTGTGACGGTCCTCCTCAAGTAAGTAGCCGACAATACGGTGACTAGGCGTGCTCACGTCAGTCACCTCAAGAGCACTGGTCCAAGAGTCCCTAAGGGTATTTAAGTGTACGTCCTTAGTCTTAGAGTGTAATTTAAGTTTGTTATCCCATGTCTTGTGGTTTCGAGGGAGGTAGCTGGTTTTACTGGAACTGCAGCTTCCGACTGGCCTTTGTGATTAGGTAC